>PVHP010011451.1:0-45328 GCA_004024765.1 Zapus hudsonius | reverse complement strand
AAAAAAAAAAAAAAAAAAAAAAAAAAGAGTTGTTTTAAGAGGAAGTTTTCTGACAGGTGGGTCTTAGAAGAAAGTATAGTGTAACGCCAGGTGTGGTGGCACATGCCTTTAATCCCAGCACTCAGGAGGCAGAGGTAGGAGGATCATCCTGAGTTCAAGGCCACCCTGAGACTACATAGGTCAGCCTGGGCTAGGGCGGTGCCCTACCTTGAGGAAAAAAAGTATAGTGGAGAAATTTATACTTAAAAATAATATAAAACTACTATATCATTCATATCAATAACATATTTCCTCAGGACATTTAAAAATATTTTTTATGAAATCTCTTCACATGTAGTTCATTTGGGTGTTAGCCATTTTTTGTCACTATGACAATACATAAACAACTCCAAAGGCAGCTTACCATTTCAGATGTTACAGTCTATTGTTAGCTTATCCATTGCTATAGCCTTATAATGAGGCAAAATATTATGACAGAGGGCCTGGTCAAGCAAAGCCAGGAAGCCAAGAGAAAAGACAGGAAAATACAGGCAACAAGATCCATCTTTCACAGGCACCCCCCACCACCATAACTTGCTTTGTCCACACCTAACATCCCTATCACCTCCTAATAATGCAATCAAATTATGAATCCATCATACTCGAATGCATCTCTTCTGTAGAGTCAGTGACTAAACTGGAAACATAGCACCAAGATCACTCAGAGGTACACTGAGATTGTGTTAGGAAGAGAAACCGGGAAATGGCTCACATGAATCAATGTGAACATTTAATGGGCCTTAATTGGAACCTTATCCTACTATTCTTAGAGCAGAGAGATGAAAGCAGAAGAAATCTGAGAGACCATTTATTTCACTTGAGAAAGCAGTAAACTGAAACTACAAAAAGATTTGACTACTATTATATTTTTATGATTAAATAAAATTGTCATAGACTAGTGCTGGAGAGCCTATAAATGCTCCATGGAATGCATCCGTGGTCTCTGGCAGCTGTTAGGTTATGACCAGAAAACCTATCAGACTGTGCTCTTCATTTGTTAACCCTGACGTTCTCACGCCACCCAGGAGCTCCATGGTAAGACAGTTTCTCCCAGCTCTAGAAGAAAGGTCCAGAAGCTACTTGAAATATTTGTTTTTAAGGCATTATTAAGTACTATACATCACTCACCTTTTTCCTCCTCCTACATCCTGCTATTTTGTGACAGAATCTTTCGTGTGTGTCACATGCACAGGCGTCTGTGTCTGTCTGTCTGCCTGCAATACACCAGGCACTGTCCTAGACACCCAGGATATAGTAGGAAACAAAACAGACAAGTCCCTGCCTGCCCTCATGTTCTGATATTCTGTGGGGAGAGGGGCAACAAGGGAGGAATATCTGCCAGTGGTGCCCCACACATAGCCTGTTTTCCCCAGGAAACTAGTTAGGGGCCTTCTCACTCAGTTTCTCAGCTGGGACCCAGCAAGACAGCCACTCACCCTTCCCTACATGAGAAGAGCTAGTTTCTCTGGGGTTACCTGGTTTCCGAAGTCTAGGAGAGGCCAAACCCCCAACTATTATATGTTTAGCTTCTTCCCATGACCCTGGCTGCATTCTTCCCCCTTTCCCTTCTCCCCTCTCTCATCCTTCTTCCTCAGTACTGGCTAGAGGGCAATGAATCTGGGACCATCAGTAAGAAGTCCACTACCTCTTACATAGTCTACTAGGATTTATGCATTTAATCTCATCCGAGAAATCATCTATGAAAGAAGCAAATTGGGGAAGAGACACTTGTTTGCAGCACCATCCAGGGGAGTGTTTGTGTCTCTACTCTCATGGTTTGATATGTGGACAGACAATTGAGATTTTTTTTTAAATCTTTATTATCCAAAATTAGATACATTGTATGAGCAAACATTGTGTTGGTATCCCCATTTCCCTCCTCCCTATCCTCCTCGGTGGGCACACTGGATCAATCTATGGGGTAGGGGGTTATAGATAGTACAGGAGGCAGTCAGGTTGTCCCCCTCCCCTTTGTGTGTTGTTGCTGAGGGGAGCAATGTCTCTCGATATTCTCCTCCACCATGGCTCTTAAATTCCACCCCCTCTTCCGCTCAGTTCCCTGAGTCATAGTGGGTGAGTTTGGTTTGGTTTGGTTTGTTGTTTTTTTTTTGTTTGTTTGTTTTTGTTTTTTTGTTTGGTTTGGTTTGGTTTGGTTTGGTTTGGTTTGGTTTTTCGAGGTAGGGTCTCACTTTAGCCTAGGCTGACCTGGAATTCACTCTGTAGTCTCAGGGTGGCCTTGAACTCATGGTGATCCTCCTACCTCTGCCTCCCAAGTGCTGGGATTAAAGGCATGCGCCACCACGCCCAGCTGGGTGGGTGAGTTTTAACTCTGCTTTACTGTTGAGATCTTAAGGGTATCTGTGCTTCTACCTTAAGTTGTGTTGGAGATTTTTCTACTGAGATATTGAAATAAAGTTGCTGTTTCCTACCCTGCCCACAATGCATCACACTAAAGAAACAGGGTGTGTGTGTTTGGGACATTTGGGCTATTTTCCTATAAAGAATGTAGAGGTCACTGGCCTCAGGACTTCTTGTCAAAATTCTTGTCATATTGCTCCTGTTGTGGGCCGGGCTCCAGGTGTGACACATTTGGCAAGAGGGGTGACTAGTGAGCCTGGCCACCGCAGCCACTGACTCTGCTTCAGTACTGTACAGGGCCAGATTTGCAGAGGAATGCAGCGAGGACTTTGTTTCTGCTCTGCTAGAAAAATATTCTTTGTTCCAGTGATTTACAGACTCTCTTATCTGTCTGTTTTAATGAATTTAAATGTCTAGACACCTATTTTTGCCCCTGTGTTGAGGACATCTTGTCTCTGACAAGAAAGGGGAAAAAACAAATTAAGAATTCTTAAGCACAAAGAATTTGTCCTGGTGAGATTTAGCTATTTACATTCATTTCTGTCTGGCCCCACACCCCACTCACCCCTCCACACTGACCGACAGAACTGGTCTGGCCTTAGGTTTCACAGGCTAGCTCTCAGTGCATGCTGAACAAAGCTGCCCCTACCACCCTACCCACACATAGTTATCCTGACTTTCTTTACCCTTATGCCTAGAGGACTTTGAAGCTTCTGGCATGAGTAGACCCTGTGCCCTATAGAATAGGTACAAGCCCCCTGAAGTCAAGTGTAGGGACTTGGCTCATTAATTCATTCCCCAAATAGTTGGTGAAAAATCTTATCATTTAACAGGCACTATGGTAGACACATACTAGTGACATAGGCTGGCACCTGTCCTCACAGAGCACACAGTCTGCAGACTAGTACACATCAGCCTGTCATGGTCTGAACAACTGTGATCATCACACAAAGTCATGTGTATTTCTTTTCTATGGTCAGTTTTAGATATGCGCCTTGGGTCCCAGTGACATTAAGTACTTAGAAACTTGTCAAAAGTCCTGGAAAAGAAAAAGTAAAACAAAATACAGAGATTTCTGTAATCATTGATGAGTGTCTTAAATAAATAGGAAACTCAAGATCCATCTGAGGTTTTGCAAAATCATAAAGTGGAAATAGGTAAATCAAAAGAATTATTTTCTGTTTCATTTCTATTTTGTTTGTATATGAATTCTAAAGAGCTGGAATTTTATAGTAGGTCAAGAAACTACTACAGAACATTATTATTATTATTATTATTATTATTATTATTATTATTAAGTGTTACTACTTTGGTATAGTCATGAAATGAACTGTTGCCCCAGAAAAGTGAATTTTGCAGGTGTCCATATTTACCTTTAAGATGCAGTATGTGTTTAACATTAACTGTTTACAATCATTTTTAAGAAATATTTTGTACGTCTTGCCTTCTTATACTGGTTTATGATGTGATTTTGATGCCTTACTAAATGAGTTTTGCTCTTTCCATCATCTTTCTGTGAGCCATCGTAGTGCGCATTAGTGTCCTTGTGGATGCTCTTAAGAGCAGCAATGCTGGAAACAGAGGCACCAGGTCCTCACCAGGCCCTGCTCCAGAGTCATCGTCATGTTTCTAACTGTGATGGTGCAGCATGGTTACATTGGCGAATTTGAAATCATTGATGATCACAGAGCTGGGAAATTGTTGTGAACCTCACAGGCAGGTTAAACAAGTGTGGCGTGATCAGCCCCAGATTTGATGTACAGCTCAAAGACAGAAAAATGGCAATTTGGTTTCATTGTGCTGACAACCTCAGCTGGCATCATGGACCATGAGGAAGCAAGACGAAAACACACAGGAGGGAAAATCCTAGGATTCTTTTTCTAGGGGCATTAAGCATATATATGAATAAAATGCTTCAGTGGACTCTAAAAAAGAAAAATAAATGAGTTTTAGGGGATGGGTAGATGGCTCAGAAGTTAAAGGCACTTGCTTTCAAAGCCTGCTGACCAGGTTCAAATCCCCGTCCACCCACATAAAGCCAGATGGGCATTTATTTGCAATGGCAAGAGACCCTAGTGCACGCGCGCGCGCGCACACACACACACTTGAAAGTAAATAAAAAATTTTAAAACCAAAAAGAATTTTGTTTCTACTACAGTGTTAGGAATGTGAGAATTATCGTGTATGTAGAAGTAAATCTTAAAGTGTATAGTACTAAATGAAAGTAATTGATTATAATTAATAAAATGTTTTATTACAACAGAGTCATGCTCTCAAGATCAACTAAAAAGGGTAGTTATTTACTCTTCCATCAAATGGTTCCAAAGATCTTTTTGGGTTCTCATTTCTGCTTGAAATAATTTTTATCCCCCCTTCAGTAATTCGTGTTAGCTGATGTTTCCTCCTAATGTCAACTTACCAGTTATTTCCCGCAGTCTCCTTTGCTGATTCTGGTCTACTGAAGGCCAGAAACCCCATTTTTACTAGATTGGCTTCTAAAGTATGAATTGTTAGACTGAGTTGCTCGGAGCCTGCAGAACTTCCCTGGGAGTAGCTGGCCTGACTCAGGTGAGAAGACGGTATCCTGTGAGGGCAGGACCTTCTCCCGCTTGTTCAGTGCCTCAGCATATGCTTAGCTCGGTGATACTTGATGGATGTGCTCATCTCTCTGCTCAGAGGCCTGCTCGCAGCCAGCCTTCCTTCTTTCCTCCCTCCCTCCTGCCTCCCTCCCATCTTGGCTGCATTCCAGATGGTCACAGTTAGAGAAAAGCAGTCCTCCAAGGGGAGAGGATAGTGAGGCTGAGTTCCATTTCCGTAGCATCATTCTCAGATATTCCTAGCCACTCTGTTTGGGATCCTCTGGATTAAGTGGGACAGGTATGTCACTTTATAGATCTGAAGTCTGTAAACTGCCCCCAGGTCTACTGCATCTCATGTGCCATTCTGCCCTACTTCCACTGTCCTTTCTTGTTATTCAACTTTTGTGCAAAACTACATGAAGGTCATACCCAGTGCTAATATTACAAAGAGATTTTGCATGACAGCATTTATTTCAAAAATTTAAGACCAAAGGCTAGACACTTAGTGAACACGGCCTCTAAAGAGAAAATCACTACACTTAACAGTGGGGGTTTGGATTCAGTGGTTGAGAGGCCCCGGGAGACTACAGACTGACAAGGGAGATGAAATCTCTGATTTGTATAGATGGATTTGTCACAGATTTACAAAATTAAGAATTCTAGATCAAATGTTTCAGCCTGAAAGTCATGAAGAGTATGCTGAGGGGACTAAGGGCACAGCGCTTGCCTGGCCTGCATAAGCTCTGGGGTGCGGTAAGGCTCTAGGACAACACCAGAGAAAGACTGACAAAAAGGTGCCCATATTGGGAAAAATAAATACTAAGATGTGTGGGTTAGAAAAAGGACACACCCCACAAGTTCACAAGGATATACCTTCAGTGAAGGCAAACCTGAGCATGGTTAAACATTTGCTAAGAGGCAAGCCTCTAAAGTTGTCACAAGGACTTCCATGTTCCTTGAGCAGCGCAGCCTCATGGAAGCCTGTGGAGCGGGAGCTGGTGTGACCCTATGCCACAACAGCTTCCTATAGAAAAATACAAATGACTTTCATTTAAAGAGGGTAAGAAGATGTTTTCTTTTGGTTTTGTTTTTTCTTTGATTTTTCAGGGTAGAGTCTTGCTCTAGCCTAGGCTGACCTGGAATTCACTATGTAGTCTCAGGGTGGCCACAAACTCACGGGGATCCTCCTACCTCTATTTCGGGGTTCTGGAATTAAAGGTGTGTGCCACCACACCTGGCCAGAAGATGTTTTCATTAAAATAGATTTTTTATGGCTGGGAAGATGGTTCACCTATTAAAGGCACATGCTTTCAAAGCATGCCAACCCAGAATCAATTCCCTAGTATCCATGTAAAGCCAAAGTGACACACACTTCAAGTTTATTTGCAAGAGGCCCTAGCCTGCCTATGATCATTGTCATATCCTCATTCTTTCATTCATTCTCTCTCCCTCCTCTCCCCTCAGGTAAATAAACAAAATAAAATTTAATTTTTTTTTTTGTGTGTGTGTGTGTGTGTTTATGCAAGCATTTAAAACCTATTAAGGCTGCTCCACAAGGGGGCCCACTGCACATTGTGAGATGGCACTCATTTTGGTATCACATGTTCTAACACTTCACTCCTGAGAATCCTGCCCCATCACCAGCCATTCCTCTCGTTCACATTCTTACATCTGGTAATTTGGGACAAGTTCTTGGCATAGCCCAGCACAGTGCCAAGAACTGGTTATGTGCTATTGCGCCAGTGTGTGATTTTTAAGAAAGGCCTTTTTGTGTCCGTTTAATCTGTGTATGTCAGTTGCTTTAGTCTGTTTAGAATGGCAGTGTGTCATGCTCATCTTCATCTGGCCTGACAATGTCATGCAAGAAGCTGGCTGCTGGCCAATGTGAGCTCTGGTGACTGAGAGCTTCCCTAGACCCAGGAATGGACAGCCTTGTGAGTCCAGTGGCCTGGAGGATCTGGGGGGGGGGGCAAGAACAAGGAAACTGGGAGTTAGGGGACTTTTCTAGGCCCAGCTCCAGCCCAGACTGACTGGGGAACTTGGAACAGTCTGTTGAGTTTCCTCAGGATTGGGTTCCTCCTTAGGAAAGCACAGTTGTCTCTATCTAACCTCCTGAGAGCTGTCTGGTTGGAGATGGCTGAGTACAGTGTCCTAGAAGACCTGGAGTTCCCTCCTACTGCATGAGGCAATAGTGTTACCCGCATCCAGAAGGAGATCTTTTCTAGAACCCTGCTTAGAGCCAGGCTGGAGAGCCATGGCTGGTGCTCAGGATGCTGAGGATCTCAATAGCCTCCTTCTCAAGAAGGAGCTAGTTCAGTACATCATAAAATGTCTTCCTTTTGTTCTTGTTTAACACAGTGTCTCACAGCATAGCTAGGGCTTACCTCAACTCTTGATTCTCCTGTCACAACTCCCCAGGTGTTGAAATTACAGGTGTGCACCACTATACCTAGTTAAACTGACTTTCTGTGGTAGAGATGGTGGCATTGGTGCTAGTGATGGAACATGAGGCCCAGTGCTGCTAGGCTAGCACCCCCACCATCACTAACTCCATTCTGTAGAAACTCGCCACACAGGTCCCAGGCACAGCTAATAGAACCATTGAGACGGCCAGCACATGTACTTGAGGATCTCGTCTTCACATTCAGTCACTGTTCAGTGCTGCATTTGGCCCACAAGCTCCTAGGACATTCTTCTATCTCTGCCTCCCATCTCACCGCTGGGTTTGCTGGGATCACAGATGCCAAATGCCCGCTGCTGCATGTGGATTCTGGGAATGTACTCACATTGTGCAGCAAGCGCATTATCCTTCTTCCCAGCCTATGTCATTTTGCTTTATCCATTCCAGTAGTTTTGAGGACCTCCTCTGTGCCTAGCCCGCCTGCAGAGAAATAGAAGACATAATAGTAAAAGACAGTTTCTGCTCTCCTGGACCTAGGAATTAAGCTATGCACATCTAGATGTGTAGCCACTGCCATGTCTTTGAGGGAAACAGAAACCCTGCCTCCTGGAAAGACTCCTGTGCTTAAGGATTTCCTAAAGTGCTTCAAGGGAAGCTCCTCCTGGGTATGAATCAGGAGCCTACAGTACCAGCCTGTTAGCTTTGGCTCTTCCTGATCTGTTTGCAGACTGACAACTCTAGCACAATAGCCTTAAATGTGTGCATTTGCATGCACGCGTACACACACACAAACACACCACTAAGCCTCTTTTCCTCTGTACCACTTACCTGCGTTTTTTGGATCATGCTTATGCAGGGATTTTCTTTTCAGAACTGTCAGAATCCATTTCCTACTTCACCACCACAGGATCCTGGCTAAGATCCCCACGTTATTTATGTAGCTCTGTCCTGTGCAGGCAGGGCCTGGGAGCAACCTCAGCAATGGCTTCTCAGGTGGCATGAAGCTTTCTTGATGAGTTCCAGCCAGAAAATAGAGCCTGCCTCTGTCAGCTTCTCTCCTGGAAAGAGGTGGGGGTGGGAAAAGGGAAAGCATTTCTTGGGCTGGGAGGGGGCTCTGTTCCTGATAGAGCAGAAGATTCTGAGTGGCAGAATTGTAAAGCTAGCCAAATACTCCTGACATTGTTCTGGGCTTTGTGGTCACAGTTACTGTCTCATTAGTCCTCATCTAAGCCTTGAAGGCTTCCATCCACCTGCTTTTCTAGAAAGGACCCTAAACCTCAAATTAGGTAAATGACCATTGTAGGTTGTCATAGTCAGCTTCAGTTGCTGGAATGAACTTCCAAACAGACACAGTTTATGGGAGGAAGAAGGGATTTATTTGACACAGGTCCAAGCAGAGAGAAAACCCACCAGCAGCACCTTCAAAAGCAAGCACCCTCAGGCAGCAGGGACTCCAGGTAGAGCTCAGACTGCTTTCTGTATACTTTAGGCAGGAATTCAGATCCACCCACAGTAACCCACCAGCCAGCTAGGTGGCTGGAGACAAGTTCTTAATAAAAACTCCTAAATCAATTGGGGGAACATACTTTCAAACTACCACATAGGTCGTGGGCAGAATCAGACTATGACTACCTGAGGCTAACATGCTTGAGTCTGCATCATACCTGTGGCAAGGCCCAGGGAAAGCACACACCTTGGTAGTATACCTGCTGAGTGATGGTTGCCTTTCTAATGGAATACCATTCTGGGGGGCAGTGGATTGGCAGCCTTATGATAAGACTAGAGACATCTCTCTGTCCACACACACTAAACCACACAGAAGCCAGATGAACACACAACTAGAAGGCATCCAGGGTGAAGGCCCTCACCAGACCCTGACCACAGACTTCCAGCCTCTAGAGCTATGGGAAATAAATGCCTATTGACACCCAGCTTAAATATTTTATTGTGGCCAACTAAGGCAGCCTGATGTTGAGTCTGTGTCTTTTCACCAAAAATTCCTTCATCTACAGTTTCCAGGTGACCTGATCTGATGCAGTCTCCCAGGTCCTACCCTCTCATCACAGCCTTCCAGAGCTACCTGAGTGAGGAGTAGTCTCTCCTCCCACAGCACCTGGCCTTCCCAGGGTCCCTGCATTACTGTTTCTGCCATATGATATGTGTCTCATCTCTCTGAAGGTGAAGCCTGATCCTCCCAGTATATTACACCTGCACTTGTGTGTTGAGGGAAAGATTTGCTTTATTCTCTGTTCCTACAGCATTAATTAGTATAGCTCTTAGCACAAGAGACACTCAGTGTTTGTCAAAGTTAATGCTCTCTGGTTGGAGCCAGAGGCTTAATGCCAGGATCAGCGGCAAATTAAAGAACCACCAAGTCTGCTCCAAATTCCTGGGTTTTTTTCTCCCCTCTCCCTTTATTTAGCTAGATGCCCTTTTCTTCTGACATCCAAATCTTCTTGGCCTGCTCTTTCTATACATTTCCAGGATATAGCTTCCTTTTTCTAAGGTTACAACTTCCAGAATCATTGATACTGACAAAAAAAGGAAGTAGTAGTCATGGGGGTCTTTCTCTCCCTCCCATCATCCCTCCTGTGACCCCTCACCAAGGTTACTAAAGAAGACACTAATAGGTTATCAGGACATTTAGATAAAAGATGCCTTTCCTTGGGGACTGTGGAATTAAGCCTCTGCTTGGGGGAGACCAAGAGAGAAGCCTGTGTACTACCCATAATCCTCTCCCCAGAAAATGCCTTGAAGTATTCTCTTGTGTTTTAATATAGTCAAATAGTTTGCATATGATTTTTCCATATGACAAGGTCAAAATGATGAAATCTAATCTTAAATGGGAAGGAATATATTTAAGGATCCCGAATTCCTGGTCATGTATCTGTTTCTTTATCAGGGTACATAGAAATACACTACAATTTTCACTTTGACACCTCATTTATATATATATAATGTGCGTGTATGTTATACTTTTTAAAAATGCTCACCTTAAAGTCCAGAGCAATGGAAGTTTGCCAAGGGTCGCTCAGCTAATTGGTGAATAAAAACAACCACCCAGATCTCCTAACTTTGATAGCACCTGTTTTGTAATTACACCTAAGGTCAGGGTCATTTTTAGTCTCTCTTGATCTAAATGTTATTGGAAAATTCCTTGGTCCTTGTAGTTAGCTTTTCCTTGCTGCACGAAAAAGAACCTGACCTAAGCTGCTTGTGGAGGAAAGGGTTTATCTTGCTTATAGACTGGAGAGAGAACTACATAATGACAGGGAAAGCAGTAGCATGAGCAGAGGGTGGACGTCACCTCCTGGCCAACAGCAGGTGGCAAACAGTGGCAGGAAGGTGTGCCAAACACTGGCAAGAGGAAGCTGGCTATAACCCACATAAGCCCACCCCCAACAACACAATTCCAGCAAGGTTCCAATTCCCCAACTGCCATAAGCTTGGGATAGAGCATTCAGAACACATTCATTTGTGGGGGAACACCTGAATCAAACCATCATACTCCTCTTGGAAGTGGACAACATATTTGAATGATAGTTTCTCATTACTATTGAAGCTGTGCGTGCTCCTGACTTGCTATCTCTAGCTGATGACTGTGGCCACCAAAGAACCATATAGCCAAGCCACTCCATTTCACTGGTGCAGTTCTTTGGAAGGAGGCTCTGTTCTTTAGCTGAACAAAAGTGACCAACCAGCAGTTAGACTTAGTTACATTTCCATCAGGAAGGCCATGAGCACCATATTGTACATCAGAGCTGATTAATTGCCCACATTTCATTGATTCAGGAAGACTCCCCTGTTCCATGATGATTCTCCTAACATCCTAGTGACTTTGGAGATCTTGAACGGCAGTCCAGAAGGACACTGATCACCTAAATCCTGGGAGAGAGTAGACAAATGACTGAGGCCTGCTCTCACCGCCCCACCCCCACACTCCATCTGCCAAGAGCTCCTGGGGCAGCTTGAATCCCTGAGCATCAAAGTCAGGATGTTTGCATTCCCAGACTTGCTTCCTTACCCCAAGGGAACTGTTTAGCCTAATTCAGCTGACTGGTTGATGTTCACTGTATCCACCTGCCACCTCTCTATGCCACAAGCCCACCTGAATTTGTCCACCAAACCTCAGGTCTCTTCCTAGACCTCTGATCCCATCTCTCCAAAACAGCTGAAATGCCCTTCTCTGGACCACAGCCAAGCCTAGAGTGGGTAAGGATCTCACCAGCTCTCATGGACTCCTTACATGTAACCTGGTTAGATCTTATATTACTTTAGAACTCCTTGGTCCAAAGTAATCAAACTGCCTGTATCCATTTGCATCTTCTGCAGTCTAAGGACCAGAAAGTAGTAGACTCTGGCAGGTCATCCCACTATACTGCTGATGATCTCTATAAATTCACTCTATAAACAGGTAATGGATGATTAGTTTTGTTCCATAAGGGGACAAGCAAGTCCCTAAGGGACACTGCTTCTGGAGGCTGAGTGCAGAGCAGCTGCAGTGACACCCTCCTGCTCTGCTGATTTACCAGGAATGGAGCAGGCCTCTTGAACATTGTGCCTGTGCCAACCAGATTGCTCGTTCTAATATCATTTCAATTACTGAATCTTCCAATAATAGCATTTTAACAATGAAGCTTCAAAAAAAAACTTGTTAATTTTTCCCCAAAGAAAGGGGCAAAGACTTCTAATAATGCTATCGTTATAAATTCTAAAGTGGTGACCATTTGGCCGTGTTACAGAATATGTAGCTAATAATTAAAATAAAGATTTAAGTAATGTTTTATCAATAAAGTAGATGATGGGGCACATATTTCTCAGCCAGTGTCAGAAATGGCAGTACACAGTCATGTGTAGAATTGTCACACAGTTAAAAAAAAAAAAGAATTGTCACACAGTGCTAGTCTTTAAAATGCCTTTTGGATTTGAAGGTATTAACAAGTCCCTATCAACATTCTCTAAAGGTTTTTGATGTCATTTTAGCTATTGAACGAAAATATGTGAACTATTACTTTGTTGATTTTGTTCTTAAACCAAACTGCATTATCATCTGAGAATGTGTTCTTAAAGTATTGTTAAAAGTACTTTAAAAACTTGTAAATCCCTGTAATTTATGTTTCTCCTGCCTCTGCTGTTTCATTCTGTCCTTCTGGTTTTAATTTGAATGCCGTCCTGTCTGGGTGTGTACCTGTAAAATTGTGTTTTTCCAAGTACAATTTACAGTCCTGACCTTGGGTTTTACAGTGCTCCTAACCTTTTCGGAGCTTCCTTCTAGTCTACGAAGCGGGTTTTGGGTCACCCAGCTCTTTCATATTAGAACTGTCTAATCAAAGTTACTTGAAACAGATATGATTTTGACATTTCTTAGTTTATCATGTAGGCCTAGGGAGTAAATTAAGAGGACTTCCCTGCAAGCCCATTAATTGCATTGCCCTATTTCTTAAAATGTACACAGTTGTAAACCTAGACTGCTTCAAGACAACAGTCTCATTTATCTAAACAATTCCCCTTTTAGATTCAATGGCACTGATGGAAACAAAGATAAGGAATATGGATTAGAGGCAGGATCTTAGAGCCTGTGCTTGCTGGAACTGTTCCCCTTAGAGTCAGTCCCCTGGCTTTCGAGGGCTTGTCTGCACACGGAATCCATCTAGTCGTATGCAGTGCTACCAGTGAAGAGGCTAAGCAAGTCTGCAGTGGGCCCGGCCATCTCTGAGTAGCTTACTTTCTCATGAGCAGCTCTTTGCCGGCTCTGTGCTTACAGGGTGTGAGGAGTGCTTGTGTTCTGAATGTCTCTCTCTCTCTCCCTACCTTCTGCATGAATTGTAATATATTTTGGAATCTTTTCTTTAACTTGGGAAATGAAATTTAAAAATTTTTTTTTACTCTTTTCAAATATCATTTATTAGGGAGCTAAAGCTGTTCTTTTCTTTACACTCCTTGAGCACAGTCTACAGTCTGACGACCCTGGCGGGGATGAGGGGCAGGCCGCTGATGTGTGCTCTTCTCTGTTATAGGTAATCGTGCAATCGGGCCGCCACCCGACCGTGCTGCAGAAGCTCTGCCAGCTGCCCTTCCAGTACTTCAGTGACCCTCGGCTCATCAAAGTGCTGTTCCCTTCTCTTATCGCTGCCTGTCACAACAACCGCCAGAACAAGATCATCCTGGAGCAAGAGATGAGCTGTGTTCTGCTGGCCACATTCATTCAGGTACCTTCCACAGCATGCAGACTAATACAGAAGCCAGCTTCATTTTTGCCCTCCACACTGCTTTTGAATGTTCACCTACTTCTAGGCTTGAGAACGTATTGGAATAGCTTAAGTCTCCTTAGTAGAACTGAGGCTGAATGTTAGTTTCTGCCTAAAGGATTTCAAAGAAAGGATGTTTTCATCAGTTAGTAATGGAAACCCACACTTGAGAAATGTGTTTAACAGACCTCCAGACTCCTTGAAGGCTCTGACCATTACATTTAGTCTTGCTATAGAGAATGGATAGTAGTTGCTAAAGAAAAATCAACTGAAACTTCATTTTATAAAATAAAGGTGATTAACATTGATGCCCATGGGGGAAAAGAAACTTGTTCAGTTATTCTTTTTAAAATCTAAAACTTTTAAGTGCAGCCCTGTGCTTCTTTGATCCCATTAAATTCTGTTAGACTGAAATCAGAAATAATGCTGTAGCAAAGCAACAATGCCACATCTAAGTTAACTCAGCCAGCTGACAATAGGAAAATCAAGTTGGCTTTCTGTGTGCCTTTTTTTAAATTAATTAATTGATTAATTTGTTTTTCATTTATTTATTTGGTTTTTTAAGGTAGGGTCTCACTCTAGCTCAGGCTGACCTGGAATTCACTATGTAGTCTCAGGGTGGCTTTGAGCTCACAGCAATCCTCCTACCTCTGCCTCCCAAGTGCTGGGATTAAAGGTGTGTGCCACCATGCCCTGCTTCTGTGTGTCTTTATAATTCTTTTAGACCTTTAGTTTCTGAAAATGTTTCATTTTTGTCCAAATGTTCCACTATAAAATCACTCCATGGTACATGTGAGTAAGGATGATATTTTCTGTCCTTTATAATAGTGAAACAGAAAGCATAGTTCTGTACTACTGCATTGTTCTTTATTCTTATTCTGCCTATTCAGATACCTCTGTCAAGAGTGTGATCAAGGCCAGCTGGTTGGGAGCCACAGAGGATGGCTAAGGAGTTCCCCAAGCCCTCTTTATCTTAGACAACAGTTAGTGCCTTACATTTTTCTAAACCCCTATTAGATGATGGATTAATAAATACAGCGAGGTCAATTTAGAAATACTTTATTTTCCACTTATTTGTTGCATGTGAGCCTAGGTTCCATTTTCTGAAAATGTGTGCCAATCATATATTCAGATCTGTAAGTATGATTTTCCAACTATCTTATAATTGAAATCATCATGCCAGCACAGGATTCTGCATATAGTCTTAGATCCTTAAGGTGAAATTGAATAGAAATACAAAGGATTTTTAAGGCTGTGGCCCTTTTGTTTGGATGACTGCTCCTCAAATTCAGCAGGCAGTGAGTGTGTACAGTACAGCTTTAAGCCCGGGAACTAAAGCAAAGCATACAACAGGTAACTTCCTGCCTTCAGACCTTTCACTAAACAACAACAAAGCCAAGCATGGTGTGAGCCATGGTGATAAGAGCTGTGGAGAAAAGGAAGGCAGGGCAGACACTCAGGGAGGTAATATGCAGCTTCTCATGGTATAAGCAAAGATGCCCCGCTATAGCAGTGAAACTGAGCACAGGCAAGTTTGCATGTGTGCAGATTAGTTTCTTATATTTTAAATAACTTATAAAAACACAAGTGACACACTCAGAGACTGAGGTAGGAGGACAGTGAGTGTGAGGCTGAGAGAGAGAGAGAGAGAGAGTGAGATCAGAATCTAAACTAAAAGTCATGTATATTTCTTGTTTTCATGTTATACTGATCACAACTATTCCAAATAACCCATATTTAACATACAGATTTTGTAAGTGCTATAGAAATTCAATAGTTATTTTGGAAGTTAAATCAGTTTTTTTTCTATAAATAATTGTACTCAAGAGAATGCATATATTTTGGGTTTTAATTTATTAAATGTTTCATGGTACCATGTATTGGTTATGAATATTCACTAAAAGTGACATTAAAATGAGCTGATCATCTGTCATAGATTCCTTTTCTTTTCAGTTTCCACCTAACACCAAAATTACCAAACTATAAGAGTTACCTGCAGAATACCTTATTTGATTATTATACTGGTACTTTTTAAAGATCTTGCTAAGCATGATAGTATATGCCTATAATCCTGGTATTTTGGAAGTTGAAATTGTATGATCACCAGTTTGAGTCCAGCCTAGGCTACATATCAAGACCCTGGGCCCACCCCCCAAAAAAGTTAAAATCTGTCAGTAGCTAAGATAATAAATTTGAGTTTGTTAGGTATAAATTAAAGCTGTAGTTTCCAAAGTAGGCAGTAATCCAGCCCTTGGTAATATTTATATAGCAAGACTTAAGTCATCACTCTGATTTAAATTTATAAGAACCTGGACTATGTAGCATCACTTTCTTCTACTTTTATATTTGTGCTACAATTCATGCAAAAGTGGATGCATGTGTCAGAAGTACATGTAAAGCTGCCTCTGTGACGTTCTCTGTTCAGAACTTTGTTCTAAATACACTTCTCTCTTCTCACATAGGACTCTGCCCAGACTCCAGGACAAGTAGATAATCATTCTTACCAGCCCAAAGGTAGGTCTCTATTAAAACTAAATCTCATGCATTTGTTAGCCAAATGAATGGGTTTTCTTCCCTTTTTCTGGAGCTATTAGAGAAATTAATTATGTCACCAAAAGTACTTGAGGTTCAGATACCAAATACTTGAGCAAGTAAAGAAGTCAGTTTTGTCCTGGGTGTATCAGAATATGCAGAGGGAGGTTGGGGAATAGTCAGTGACGTGCCTGCCACAAAAGCACAAGGGCCTGAGATGCAAGCAGGGTGGTGCGCCCTTCTAATCCCAGCACTGGGGACGCAGAGACATGCACATCCTTGGAGCTCATGGCCAGCCTGTCTAACCTAACAGGTAAGCTCCCGGCCAATGAGAGACCCAGTCTCTGGACACTGTACCCCTGAGGATGACACTTGAGATTGTCCTGTGGCCTCCAGACACACATCCACAGACGTGTACATGAACATACACATTCACAAACACACAAAAAGAACAGAGACGTCTGTGGAACTAAAAGCACAACACATCGTCATGTTCCTACTTCATGCAAGATATATTAAATGATGACAGTTCTACAGAACCGCTTTGTAATAAGGCAGGCCTGGCCTACATTACTCACATAAATGCTGAAATCCCTGTCTGTGTTCAAGATAAAGTTACTAATGATAGTAGCCTACATTTCCCCCATAAATTCAAGTACCTGAACTTTTTTTGAAAATAATTTTTTAATATTTTTTTAATATTTTATTTATTCATTTTCAAGCAGAGATAGAGAGAGGAAGAGAGAAAGAGAGAGAGAAAGAGAGAGAGAGAGAAAACACACCAGGGCCACCACCTCGTGGGTCTGGCTTATGTGGGTACTGGGGAATTGAACCTGGGGTCTTAGGCACTGGAGGCAAGTGCCTTAACCACTGAGCCATGTCTCCAGCCCTTGAAAGTAATTTTACTTGGAGAAGAAACAAACAAACATCAAATTCTCAGAATTCTAGGCTAAAAGGCTTAGAAGCTCTGATAGATTCTTTCTTATGACCAGAGTTAATTTTAAACTATACTTTTATGTTTTAAACGTTCTGCTACCCACACTGTAGTGAAGTACAGTTTGGTTTCTGCCATTGTGACAGTGTCTCTGATTATTGAGACCCTATTCCAGATCTTCCCCAGTTCTCCCATTAGTTTCATAGTACTTAAGGTGGCCGTGTCACACCTGTAATCCCAGTATGTGTGGGGAGGCGTCATCCCTGGCTACGCAGCAATTTTGAAGGCAGCCTGGGCTACATGAGACCCTGTCAGAAACAGAAAATCACACTCAGTGGTCATTCAGAGGCTTGCTACCGATAGAACCCATCGGGCAGGGATCCCACCAGGAATTCCTTCCTTGGAAACACCTTGAATCTGTCACACAATTATGTGCACTAGACAGATGTCAGAATGTACATAGAAGAAAATACAGCAGCTAAAATTGTTACAATATCGTGAAAAAATGTGGGCTTTTATTGACTCAGGTACTCCAAAATGTAAAGAGAAAGCTATGCAGCTATTCAGAAATCCAAGTCACAGCAACCAACTGTGCTGAGACCAGAATTAGTGTGCAAGTTCAGCCCCCCCCACTCAGTCTCGGCCTCTTTTTTAAGCTATTAAAAGGACACTTGAAAGAAATTAGCATGATTTATTATTGCTTACAAAATGATTTTTTAAATTTTGAACATATGAGAACACTTAGAAAAATTTTCTAATGTATTCATTTCTAATTGAGCAACAATATTTCTGCCATGAGACTATGTAGACAAGCTGCTTCTTCCTCCCTCGCAGAGAGCTGCCTCTGGGCCAGGCCTGGACAGTCTCCACCTTCTTTCCGTGCATTTCCACGCTGAGCTGGGACAGCAGCCTTCGCCCACAGAGTGCAGATGGCAGTGGTTCTCTGCTTTGCTCCCAGAGTCAGCTCATAACCTGGTTAAAGAAAAGATGACCCCAGCTAGCCAGTTTGTACCTTGGACACGTCTTCCCTTTCTGCTTACATTAAGTCCCCATAAAACATCTCAAGACATTTGAGTTCATTGCCCAGGCAAAACTTGTAAGTGTGCAGGGAGCTTTGGGATCACCACATTCTCACTGCTCCATGACGGCCCCGGGCTGCTAACCATTACCTCTGCTGTTAGATAGACAACTTGAATGTAGTTACACTTAAAATCACATTTTAAATTAAATTAAATAAACTATTTTTGGGGAAAAGTCACCATTTGGCCTGGGGTGTGGCTGCTTGTGTACAAAGCCCTGGGTTCAGTCTCCAGCACCAAAAAAATCACCCTTCACACAGAGACTAGCCGTTTTAAACTAAACTTGAGTATACAGCTGTCATTACTTGATTTTGTTCACTCTGCTTAATTCTCCTGGTTGTTTTCTTATTCCAGAGTCCAAGATGATTTTTTATAATGTTTTATATATAGGTTAATGCCTGACTATGTTAGAAGCACAAACTAATTAGGTTAAAATATATATTATGTATACTATAAATAATTGATATAAAGATAAACCAATTACTTTATATAAAATGTATCAAGGTTTATTTGAAGTATATGAATCCATTTTTGCTCAGATAACAATAAGTTTAATTTTTAAACCTTTAAAAGAATTTCACTATTTAATTATGCAATCTTTTTTGTTCGTCTCAGGAAAATGCCTTGATTCCCAAGACTATCTCGAGCTGGCTAATAGATTTCCTCAGCGGGCCTGGGAAGAAGCTCGACAGTTTTTCTTGAAAAAGGAGAAAAAATAAATGTTTTTTTGCTGATTCTGTTTTTGAGTACCTTTGTTAATATTTTAAATTGTTCAAACAAACATTTGAACTGTTCCTGAGGAGCTCTTTCTCCTCTGCACTGTAGATATGGCCAGTACTTGGGACTATTTATAATGACTGTAGATACTTTACGTTCTTCCTGATTTTGCAAGTTAAGTTTGTTTCCTTTATATTTTGGAGTTTGTTAACTTCCATACTATGATAATATATTATTTGTAATGTGGGCAAAATTAGACAAAAAATTAGCAAGTCTGTTCTGTTCTTGAAATAAAATATTGTTTTCAGTTTTGACTTTTCATGTTAAAGCAATACAAATTTAAACAGAAAGTATTAATTCCAACTCCTGGAGTATCTTAATTAAAAACTTAAAGTTTAACCTGCTGTAAATTTTCCTTTCTAAGATTTTGAGTAAAACTGTTTATAACACTTTTACATGCTAATTGCATACTATGTTTGGAGACTATGAGAAATGAATTCAGAGCATTAAGCTCTGATCTTCCTAAACTCTTGTCAGCATTGCTGAACTGAAATTATTCTCCATAATAAAAAGTTCTGATCTGAAAGCATCAGTCACCTGAGAGTATTTTCTTAACCCACACACAATGCCAGAGTATCCAGGAAAAAAAAAAAGAGAGAGAGAGAGAGAAAAGGAAGGTGGACGGTCAGGGCTGTAAATTTTAAGTGCAGGTTACCTGCTCTTAGAAGAGCCTTTTCTCTGTTCTCTCACGGTTTCTCCACCTTAAGCTTACGGTCAGTGCTAAACCTCCCCGGGTTACATCACTGGTCATTTCTGTGGATAACCTTGGGCATTATTACCTCGAAAACACATCTGGTGGGGGCGGAGGGGATGCTGATCAGAAAACCTGGACCATTGCGGGTGGGGGAGGGCTGGAAAATAAAAAAAAAAAACAGCTGAGTGTTTAAAAGCAAACTTACCATATATTCCGGACATCTTTTTGGAACCTTGCGGAACTAGCTGCTTTTACTTCTTTACAAATCCAAAGACTATTCCGAGGTCCTGTTTCAGCCGCGGGATCCCGCCTCCAGCGCTCCAGCTCCGCCGAGCGGCCCTGGGGTCCAGGGCCCGGGACCTGAACTCCGTCCTGCGCCCCTGGCCGGAGGCAGGCGGAGGGAGCCGGGTCCACCCAGCTCCCGCACCTCCTCCTCCCCGAGCCCGACACCCTAGCCCCAGCCCCCGCGTGGGCTGAAAGAACTCATCAAATATTTATAAGATTTCCTGCAAGACGCTTCGCAATAGAATATACCTCTTATCTGGTCGGAAATTTGCCAAAAAGCCATAAATAATCGAGACAGCTGTGATTAACCTCCCAGAAACCATACCAGAATTCGCAATTAAACATTTAATTGAATGGTCTCCTTGCACCTCTCCTGGTGGGGACCGAGAGACACTGACCCCGTCCCAGCCTGCTCAGAGCCTGGGGCGCCCGCCTCCTGACCCCCGCCTGAAGCTCAGTCCTTTCCGAAGGCTCCCCCGAGGTCGCCAGCACTCCCATCTTAATCCATTGCCTGGGCACCGTGCTTTCTCCGGGGGCAGGGACCATATTGGGGGTCTCCTTAGGTCACAAGCAAACCCCCCTCTCCCAAAGACCACTGCTACGGATAAGCCCGGCCAGCATTTGAGGAGACCTGAGACCGCGCTCAGTGAACGTCAATGAAGTCACTTCGGGTTGCACCGCCCAGAAGTTGAGTCGAAGAAGTTGCCCAAGGCCCTGGAAACAGCCTCGACTGGGACTTTCAAAGCCATTGCCCTACCCAATTCCTTGCCCTTGGGCGGCAGATCGCTTCCCCCAGAGTTCTATAGGCCCTACCCAGTACCGCCTGCAGGCATAGGCGTTATGAACTTGAACCTGGAACTTGCCTTCCTTAGGATCTAGGTCATGACCTGGCCTCCCCTAACCTTAACCGGTGCCTTCCAGGCCCAGCACAGCGGTGAAAGTCACTTGGGACATTTCTTCTGGGCTCCAGGGAAGTCTCCAGCCTTGATAATCAGAGAAGAAATTGTCCTTTCGCGTCCCCACTTCTTCCTCCCCCCCCCCAGCTCCAGCCCCGTAGGCCCCAGACCCCTATATTCAAACTGCATCTTCACTTACCTTTGTGACTTAACTCTTGCTCCAGCTGCTGATCTGGCCTCACCTAGCACTCCTACATCCCTGGAAGACTTGCTGCCAGGCTCCAAAGGACCTTTAGCTGCTCAGCACCCAGCCCCATATCTGAACCTCAATGGAGGACTTCCTGGTGCTCCCATAACTGTGCTGAGCCCCGCTTTATTTAGCTGTATCTTCCGTGCAGGGTCTCCAGCAGCAAGGTGCTAGCCTGTAATTGGTCCATCACACAACCCTCATTATAGCACTAAATCATGGTATTTTCAAGAAAGTTTACTTTTGCATCAATCAGACCCACATTTAAAAGCTTCTAATCTCCCCTGCATCAGCTTAATAAACTCTGAATTCCCTGCTTTTATCATAACTTCATTGGGAACTTACTTCCCTGCAAATACTTACTGCCCCACTGTTTTCTTTTTCTCTGTTAACTTTCTTGCTCTTTTTGGCGAACTCACTTGAGGTAAAATGTAGCTAGCTAACCTTGTGGTTAACCCTTCCTCTGGCAGAAGCAACAATCTCCAATTTTCTAGAGGACAGCCTTGGACAATGTCTCACTTAAACCCAATCTGCACAGCTCTGGCAAAGCTGCGCTTAGAGTTACTCTATATTCAAAATGAAAGGCTGGTTTCTATTCCACATCCATTAAATATTATAATCCACTGGGAATACCACCACAGGGATTCTGAACTTCTCAAAATTGGGCAGTTTTATAATCTGTAGCAAACCGTATAGTACAATAGTCCAAAACTCTGGGATCCATCTTCTACCTCGATTTCATAGAGCAATGTAAATTATTAGTTAAGTCTTCTGAGAAAGTCTTACTACGAAGTGAATAACCGTAAATTGCTCACTCTAAGTTGTCGCTTATGGCCCCTTTTCTTAAACCGATATTTTTCTACACCCGTGGCTATCTCTTATTAAAGTTTAGTTAGCATAAAATACAACACGGAATTGTCACAAGTAATTTAATTTACAGGGAAATCCCTTTGGTATTACAGAAGATGTTTAAAGATGACCTGGGAACCAATAAAACTGATGTTTATTAATATAGCTAACCAACCGTAGCTCTGACACCTCACCAGGGACACTATAATAAGACTACAGAATTAAACCCTTTCCCTGGAAACCCATAGAGAAAATGATACACTCCGTTGGGTACACGAGAGAAAAAGCTATGTAATGGTTCATACAGTGATGAATAAAGATATCAGAATCTTAATACACAGTAACCACTTTTATCTGAGTAATTCCCCAATGTTATAAAGAGATGCACATAAATATTGAAGCAGCCATAGATATTTTTAAATCTATGGATGACTAGGGAAAATATTGCGATTAAGTGGACAAATGTTTCCATTCACAAAATACTACATACAGTCTGTCAAAAGCCAAAGTTCAGGGCTGATAACAAATTAAGACTGTTAATCCATTTTTTTGGGGGGGAGCTCAAGGTAGGGTCTCGCTCTAGCCCAGGCTGACCTGGAATTCACTATGTAGTCTCAGGATGGCCTCAAACTGTCCAAGATCATCCTACCTCTGCCTCCCCAGTACTGGGATTAAAGCGTGCGCCATCACACCCATCAATTTTTAATTTGAAAAACGTGAAGCCATACTATTCTGGATAAATCAAAAGTTTTCAAAGGTAAGATTTATTGGAAGTTTAGATTCCCATCCAATAGCCAGCCAGATGGATTTAGGAAAGATCTGTAATTCTGTTTGGGAAGGAATGGTCTAAGTTAAGGGGAGGAAGCCTCAAAGAACTCAGCCCTGACTAGTAAAGCTGTTTGGGGGCATTGAGAGGCAAAGCTGGTCTTCATTAGCTCTGTATATCTCTTCCCTTATCTCTACGTGTGCAGTTTCCTAAATCACGAAGAAGCGGAATGTTAGCTTTGGTATTGTGCTAACATCTCCTCGACTTTCAGGAAGTCAAATATAAATGTGGTTAAAATTTCCCACCTCTTCCCATTTTCTTTCAATTATTGCTAGCAAGCCTCCCATGCACAGTTGGGGTTGGGGTGGATGAGTGTGTGCTGAAACACCTAGAAGGCACCTACTCCTCTATCCCGGATTGCAGCTGCCCCCTTGGGCAACAGTTTTTCTTGCCAGCCTCGATTTAAGCCAGGATGACAACTATCTCCTACCCAGTTAGGGCGTCACCTTCTTTCAAAACAAACCTTGGACAAAGATGCTGTGTGGGTCATTGAACTCTAAAGAAAAGGAAATGAAAAATAATGTCACAGATTCTCAAGGAGTGACAGATTTGGCTGATAGTCTGGCAGCTTTCTCAGTCGGCCAGGTGAGGACTGGCCTTGGTAAAGAACTGTCCCAGGCTGCCAAAGGGTTAAATACTTGTGAAGGGTAAAACCTGAGCCGCCCAGGTTTCCCCCACCCACCCTTTGCCCTGGGCTCGCTGGAGATTCTGTACCTCTTCGTTATTTCCTGCGATCACTAAAGCCAGTTTTCAAGAAAACAAGTCGCAGGGGTTTGAAATGTCACACCAAGTGACCTGGGCACGGCATATCCAGAGGCTATCCCCCGCCCCTTGCATTTCGGGTCTGGAAAGAAAATAAACCAAGGACACGCCAGACTGGTTCTGGGTGGACTTATTTTCTCCTGCGGCCGCGATCCGAGCGGGGCTGGTTGGGGCTCCTTCCACGTATCGCTTGCAGGTGATGCCAAAGGCAGATAAGGAGCCGCCGCCCGGCCTTCTCCTCTGTCTAGACGGGAGAATTAATAAATGCACCGAGCTTGATCATGTCGCGCATCCACTCTGGGGACCAGCTCGGAGGACGAGCTGTCTTGGCCTCGGCCTGGGGATCTTGGCCCGGGGGTGGGCGCCCGGTTCGCCCCGGGCCTGTCCCGCAGTTCTGCTGCAGATCCGAGGGTAAGAAGCGCCGGGGAAGAGCCCGAGTGCGCCCTGGGCCCGGGGAGCCTCCGCGAGCTCCCGCGCACCGGCCCGTGCGCCCGGCTCGGGGCTCCCGGGGCCCCGGGAGGAGAGAGCGCGGCTCCGGAAGCGCTCGAGGCCCGCGCCCCGCGCGCGGCCCCGCCCCGTCCCTTCGGCGCCCAATCCCGGGACACCGACCCGCCCCGGCGGCCCGGAACACGCGGCCGCCCCCACGCGAGGCGCGCGGTTCTGCGTGGAGCCCGGGCCCGAACGAGGAAACCAGACACCCTGGACGCGGCGTCCTCCGTGGCGGCCACCGCACACCGGCAGCGGAACGTGAGGACATCGGGATGTTTTGTTGTTTTTTTTTTATTAAGATCAAAATATTCGTCCCACTATGAACAGTTCTCACAATAAATAACAATAACTTACGTCTGTTTGTTCGGCAAAGGCTCACACACTCTGTCCTCCGTCGATTGATAATTTAAACCATTTTTTAAGAGAAAGTCTCGTTTCGACTTTTTCGTTTTGTTTTGCTTCCAGCAATCATGCGCTTTAGGGGTTGACTTCTTTCGTGTGATTCCGGTCTCTTTCCCGCCAGAGCCCGGGCCAAACTGCCTGGCAGCGCGGGGTGGGTTTGGGGGCACCACCCGAGTGCAAGAAGGGCCCCGCGGGTTCCACACGCAAGGTGGCTCCGTGGGAGAAACGCGGAGAGGCGGAGCACAGGAGAAGAGAGGATCGCGCTAACCCTAGTCCGTCCCAAATTCTAGTTTAAGATAAAAGAAGAATGTCTTGGAGTGGGGTCTCCAGTCCGGTGGAGCAGGTTGCATCCTGGCGCTTGTCAGTCCTGACCATTATTTTTTTTCTCTCTCTCTCTCTCTCTCTCTCTCAGCTCCTTTCTTTAAATAATAATTACTAGAGCAAGAGAGTTTCCGGAGTTGGAATGGCCTGAGCATGGGTGAGTCTCATGCAGGGAGCATGCGAGGTCCGCGGGCTGGCAGGGAAAGGGGTCCCCGCTCACGTCTCCACAGGACTCGGCACCATACTGTTGGGGGTGTCTGGGAGCTGCGAGGACAGGGAGGTCACGTCGCTGCCCGAGGAGTTGCCTAGGGAGCCGGATTCCGAGAAGGACACCTGGGACCACAGAGACACCGGGAAAAGCAGGTGAAGGCACGTCCGGGAAGATGGCCAGCTCCGAGTGGGGGGTCGCCCCTTAGAGACCAGCTGAGCGCGCGCGGGGTTGGGGCCTTTAGTCGAAGGGCCTGGGGCTAGCTGCCTGGGTGATGCTTCAGGCCTAGGGCGGTCTCCCCAGGGTCCAGGGCTGTCTCCAGGGCCCTGGTCCCTTTGGAAGCCACCTCCTCCTTCCCACCCCACCCCCAAACGGGGCCTCACCAGCTGTTGGAAGGCGGGCTGGTCCAGGTCACTCTGGAGCGCGAACTCGCTGAGCGCTTTCCACGGCGGCTGGTAAGTCTGCACCTCCACCGCGCTGCCCTGCACGGCGCTCTCGTGGCGGATGGGGCTCCCGGCCACCAGGGGCGTCCCCGTCAGTCCCTGGAGGCTCTAAGGGGCAAGCAGATGGCAAAAGGCAACCTAGTTAAGGTTTTGCCTTTCCCGCCACCTTTGAGCCTGGGACCTCGGGTTTTGGGGTGCGGTTTGAATACTGCATTACAGCTCTACCACACAGAAAGAATCCCCTTTCCTCATCGAGGTGACCCAAGGGGCCCACAAACCTGCCACCAGCTTAGGTGCCGGCAGCCAACAACTAGGCCTGGGGAAGACGCCTGTGAGCCCATCCCTTTGCAGGAATGCCAGGGAAAGTGTTCAAACCTACATGTGCCAAAGAAAGACACAACCGGCCGACCAGGAGAGCTGCACCTAGGATCCCCCAACTCGGGGCTGCTAATGAAAGAACACACACACACACACACACACACACACACACACACACACACACACACACACACAACCATACCTGAGATACAATACCAGTGAGCTTTGCTCTGGCTTAGCGCATACCACACTAGTTGAGTCTCTTTCGCCTGGATCTCCCCAAAGCCCCCAGAAAGGGACCAGCTGATGGTCCCGGGGGAAGTGGCCTCCCTCCACGGTGCAGCTCCTCACCGTCTTGTCGTTATGCTGCTGCTGTTGCAGCTGCTTCATGAGAATGGACTTCTTCTTGTCCTTGCAACGTTTGTTCTGGAACCAAACGCGGATGACCCGCGGGCTCAGACCGGTCATCTCCACCAGCTGCTCCTTCATGAGCGCGTCGGGCCGGGGGTTGGCGGCGTAGCAGGTCCGCAGCGTGTGCAGCTGCTTCTCGTTGAGCACGGTGCGCACGCGGGTCGTCTTCTCCGTCTGCTTGTGCACGTGCGGGCGCAGCGAGGGCTGGCGGCCCGACCCGCCGTCTGCGAGGACAGTGTGGCCCAAGAGACTTTTATCCCCTTGACTTCGCTAGGACTCTCCTTCGGTCCGCCTTACTCAAATGGATCCGAACCTTTTGGCCTTTTCCCTCGCTCCCAAGTGTATCTGCCCCAAGCGACCTCCCCCAAAGCAAGTAGGGCTCTGGGGCTCCACCTTAGGCCTGGGGGGGGGGCTAAGCTCCTGGAGACCCCAACTGGGCCCCACAGGATGAGAAAGGCCTTCAGAAGTTGGAGTTTTAGAAGGTGGAGGCACGCTGCGTCTTAGGAAGAGGGTAAGAAAACGACAGGGACTCCGACTGCCACACCATTCAAGAACAGGCACTCATCTTCCTCTTAGGGGACATGCGAGGGTTCCTTCTCTGTGGTTCAGAACTCACTGGGACGGGATGTCCTATGTCTCAAAGATCCCATAGGGAATATTCCTGGCCCACTCCTGTCCCCTCATGATTCCAGGTTCCCTGGCCCTGTGGCTGCAGCCATTCACTCGTTTCTCACTGGGCCTCAAATCATTTGTCCCGCAACAAAGGGGAGCCCCTCTGAGATCCAAGATGGGGGAGCACTGAACACCAGCTTCGTTCTGCTCCCCAACCAACTAGGTCCACACACCTATGATATGATATGAGCAGCACTGCTGACAGTGATGTCCCCCTCTGGGCCCTTCTAGGTCTGAATAAATATTTATAAATAGCCCACCCAGTCCAATTTCCTCATTCTATGGGGAGGAAATGGAGGGAGATCCTGAGGGGGTGGAGCCAGGGTCTGCGGGGATCCGTGCTGCTGGCCTCCCAGCCAGCTCCCAGGGGCTGAGGTCGCAGTTCCTCACCTCTCCACCTGCCTCTGATTTACACCTAGATCCCCCATCTGTGCAATTCATAGTTAGGACAGAAAATCCTTTGGAGTCTTTTCTTGAATACAGGACTCCGCTGTGCCTTTAAACTTCCACACCAAAGGAGCAGCACTTAGTAAGTTGTGCATTAAACTGGACTTTTAGGTGCGCGAGCTCTCTCTCTCTCTCTCTCTCTCTCTCTCTCTCTCTCTCTCTCTCTCTCTCTCTCTCTCTCTCTCTCTCTCTCTCTCTCTCTCTCCTGGTCTTCTTCAGTGGGCTCCAAGCTGTGAAGCTGTGCCAGCAGCGCCTGCCCTGCTTCCCATGGGAGCTGCATTACTTACATGCAAACTCCCAGGCAAACCTATCTTTCCTCTCTGACCATTAGCATTTATTCTTCGAAGAAATTCCCAGAAGGGGCATCACCTAGGATTCCCTGTTGTCCTTCATCTCTTGCTCCTAGCATCGCGTCCCACGTCTTCCTGGCCACGGAGAACACAATTCCCCAAGCTCACACGCTCCTAACACATGCAATGTCTCCCCAGCACTCGCGAACACACAGACGGGTTCCTAGCACCCAGTTCTCATCCTACAGAAAGACAGAAGCACACGCCAGCCACAAGCGGTCAGGAGCCCCCTTTACACCGGCACCCCGCCGCCCTGGGCGCGGCGGCGGCTTACCTGGCAGAGGCAGGCCCCGGGCGCCGGGCAGCGGGCCGGGGCTGCGCGGGCTGCCGGCCGCCGCGCGCTCCAGCAGGAGGCCGTGATCGGCGCGGCAGAGCAGCTCGTGCTCCCGCAGCGAGAACTCGTCCCCGGGCAGCAGCTGGCGGCTGCACACGGAGCAGCGGAAGCACTCGATGTGGTACACGCTGTCCCGCGCCCGCATCACCAGGTCGCTGCTGCTGAAGCCCACCTGGCACTTGGCGCATTTGATGCCAAACAGCCTGCGGGAATGCCAAAGGCGCGGTGGTCAACTCCGGGCCCAGCGGTCGCCCTCGCCGCCTCCCGAGAGTCGGAGGGGACCCGGGGCCCGGCCGAGACGCCCCGCCGTAGGCGCTCGGGGCGAAGGTGGCCTTCGATCGTGCGCCCGGGCCGGAGAGCTCGGAGCGGACTCCATCCTCCGCCCGCCCGGCCGCCCGGGCCCCGGCTCCGGCTCCCGCGGGCCTCACCTGACGTAGTCCCGCTTGCAGTAGGTCTTCCCGTCTCTCACGAAGCACGTGCACGTCTCGTCCAGGTACTGGCTGCATTCGGCGCACTTGAGGCAGGCGGCGTGCCACTCCAGGTCGGGCGACACCCGAAGGATAAACTGATCGTGGATCTGACTCCCGCAGCCCACGCACAAGGCCGTCCCGGGCTTCTCTGGCAGGGAAGGGCGCAGGGCCCGCGTCAGGCCTGCTTGCCTGGACCCCAGGCCGTCCTCAGCCACTCCAGCCCCAAACCCAACCCATCCTCGCTCTCTTGCTCTTTCAAGAAGTGCAACCGCAAGGAAAAGGTGAGCTCGCTAAACCTCCAGAAAACTGAAAACGAAAAAACCCCAAATCATTTGATTTGTGAAGGCTTTTCCTCTGCCCTCCAAATATTTTCGTTATCGCTTTCATTGAACGCCACCGCAATCGTGGTATCCCTACATCTTGTCACAGCCCTAACCTGAAGGCGAGGCGACAGAGCGAACCCACACCCACGGCTAAGCCCTGAGGTCGCCTCTACCTCTGGGCACCCCGGGGATGTCCAGGCACTTCCGCACGCTGGGGACTCACAGTGGCTCCCTCCATCCCCACACCGACACTGCGGCCCTCATCGTCCCAGACATTTCTTAATTTAAGCGTTTCAAATCAAGCGACAGAAATCTCTCTTTGAAAGACCGAAAGACAAGCAAGCCAACAAACAAACAAAATCTACCCATATCCTTGAATCAAACCCAATTGTCTTAGCGGAATTCACAGACTAAGGTCAGCTTCTCCGGCTTCAGAAATAATGTCTAATTATTAAATAAAGCAACGGGATTCCGAGAGATAAACAGTGCTCTAGCGAAATGCATTCGTTTCAGTCTCCCAAGTATCTTGTCAAACACAACCCACTTGTAGAACAGGCTAAACATTCTTCTGCATTAGAAATACTGTATATTACACACACGCATGCACACCCACCTACCCACTCCCATACACACACAGAAAGACTTACTCTTGGAATGATCCCCCATAGCACCCAGAAAAGGATAATGAAAAATAATATCCACCATGCAGAAAGAGATGTGTGCAAAGTCTGCGACCCTGGGCAAGAGGATGAGAGGGTCGTGCGCCCAGCCAAGGCTCTTTGCTAGCTAACTCCTCCTGCCCCACGGAGTTGAAGGAGAGATTCCGCACCGGCCCGCACGCAGCATGACGTCAGCACGCACTCGCCCCGGGCCGGACCTGGGGGCGGGATCTGTGTCGTCAGCATGCCATCCCCTGAACCACTGGGTAGGCGAGGTGGGAGGGGGAAGGTGATGGGGACTCGGGGGCTGCCCCGCAGGGAGGGTGAGGGAGGAAGGCGGAGGAAAAGGGGGATTGGCTGGGAGGAAGTGTGCAAATCCTGATTGGTTCAGGGTGAACAATGGAGCGCAGCCCCCTCCCCCGAAATCTCCTCGGGAGGATCTGCCCTCCAGCCCCGGGTCCCCGCAGGTCCTGCGGGAAGCTGCGTCGCCGCCCGGCCAGCCCCGCAGGCGCTGCAGCGTTGCGCTTCCCGGGGGCCCGCGAGCCGGTGGCCCCGGCGGCGCCCCAGCAGGACGAAGGATACCTGAGGATGCGTGAGAGGCCGCTCTTCTTTAAAAGCCTCTTTCTGATCCCCTCTCGGGACAAGAAAATTGGGGGCAGAGGGGGGATTCGTTTGGACGTGGCCATCATTGTCCCGCCGGTCCCCGTTCGTTCCTTGTGAGCCTTTGTTCCCAGGGTCCACGTAGAGTGAGAGGTCTGGGGAAACTCTTGGCCCGGGTAGAAAAGTTCGCGTGGGAAGTGGGGAGCGCGGGAGGAAGGCAGGCTCGCTGGGGTCAGCCCCGATTCCAGCCCAGGGGCGCAGCCCGCCCCCTCTGCCTTCACTCGCCACGTCTTGTGATTTGTTCTGTTTTGGGTCGTTTTAATCTGACACCAATCTCCCCCATCCTTTCTCCACTCCACTGCACAGTTCCTTCTAAGAAAATGCTGAAATCCAATGTGTCGTGCTTCCAGAATAAATGATGCCTTTTCATTCCACAAACCGACTACAACGCAAATAATCAGAAACAAATGTGGAGCGTGGGGTGATCACGCACTATCTTTGCAGCTTCTTTTTTGGTCCTTGGAAAAATCTGCGATTTCGGAGAAAAGTCAGACATTTCTTTTTCTCCTCCTTCACAAAAATCGCTTTGAGTTTTGTTTGAAAGGGTTGCGAGACCGGCCGTGAATTATTAACACTGTTTATCCGAGCGACTGCAGCGTCTGTAGTCATTTCCCCCATTTAAAGATTTAAAGAGGCCCCAGAACTTGGTGTGCGCGGGCTTGGGGTGCGGGTGAGCGCCTGGGGTGATCCCGGATCCAGGCCCAGATCTCCGCAGGCCGGTCAATGGACGCAGCCGGCCGTCTGCTGGGAACCGTCTGAGGCTCCGGGCTGCTGCGGGGAAATGAGTGCAGCCTCGGGCGATGCTTTGCGCAAAGTCGGGGGAGGCCCGAGGCCACCGAGGCCACCGGAGAACGTGGGCTCGGGCTGGAGATTCAGCCCGCAGAAGAGCCATCACTGTCAGCACGCGCTCACTTCACAGCCCGGGACGCAGGCGGCTCCCGACCACCACCTGCACCGTTGGAATCTAGTCCTCCCTCTGGTCTGGGTCTTTGTCACATCCTACCAACCATCCCGCCAACACCCCTCTCCCCCAGGTCCCCTTTGGCTGCCACCGTCCAAAACAGCCCTGGATCTGAGTGTGCGGAGGGGATCAGGGGTCAGGACAAGACTGCGTCTTGCGCGAATGCTGGTCCCCCGCAAGGGTGTCTGTGCCAGGCCAACTGTGTAACTTCAGGCATCTCGTTTGAATTCTTCCCTCCGTTTTCCTCGTCTGTAAAATGGATATAATGATAATAGCTGTCTCTGCTTAGTAAACATTTAGCGATTCTCTGGAAATGCGGAAAGACTTGACACGTGCTCAATGTATTAACTCCGATCATTATCAATATGGCTGGTGTCTTGGTGTTGGAAAAGTATGCGTGCCTTTTCTGTGTGTGCTGTCTGGGCCTCTCTCTGTCTGTCACCTGATGGTTTCTTTATGTATTTGAAGTGTTTTTGCTCAGTTGGCTGCGTGGATGTTCTGGGTGTGGACTTTGTTTATAGGCAATGTCTGCAAATGTACCTAGGAAGTTTCTGGATTGGGAGGGGGCACATGCTGTGCCAGCTATGTGAGAAGCTAGGAGGGGCACAGGCTTTGGCTTCTCTCCAGGTGATCCTGGGCCAAGCCTGGCTCCCACCACCCTCTCTGGCCTAAGCTCTGCCAAGAGCCTGTGGATCAATAACCAGGATGTCTGTTGGCCAGGAGGGGGCAGCTCTCTGCAGAAATCCTTGGCTCAACCTTTAACCCTCTCCTGCCTGGAGAAACTCCTTCCAGACCAAGAAATGTACTCTAAGACTCTCCTAGGGAAGAGGGCGGAGAGAAGTCCCTCTAAAGGAATGCCCAGAGAGCAGGCCAAGAAGACAGCCTCCACCAGTGCCAAGTCCCTTTGTTAGTCCTAAGGCTCTTCCAGCAGCCTTGACCCACTCCAACCCCCAGGAGCTGAGGCAAGAGAGGAAGTTACTGTCAGGTCACAGGCTAAGTCATAGCTGGCATCGAACCTACTTCTGGCTAGCTGCCTGTGTCTTGCTGTTCTTTCTGTGCCATTAAAGGCTGACATGGGTGTGGCACCACCACACACCCTCTTCACTTCTCTGGAGATGTAAAACCAGTTTCAAGGTCCCACCAGGAGGATTTCCTGGGCCACAGCCACCTTGGGAATCTAGCACTGCATGAGAGAAGAGCAGATCTGATTCATTCAGCTATGGGGTGTCTTTGAGCTGGCTTTGCTCTGCTTTTCGGAGGGGGCCCCCACCCCTGGAAGCTCCCAAGGTCCTCTTCTACATCCCAGGATGTGCCACCCCAAAGAACTTCTTTCCTTCTTTCCTGGGCTTTAGAGCACTCTGTTCTTATTAGCAGCCCAGCTCCACATTATTCCATGAAAACTGCGCCAACTATGACACTCCTCCTGGGAAGACTTCAGGAGCACAGAGCAGGGAGTCTACCTGGGGTCCCTTCTGCTCACCAGAAGGTAGGTGTAATATGCAAAGCTCCTTTAGGAAGTCACCCGTGTTGTAGTGACAGCAGGTCCTAGAACCAGACCTGCATGAGAGACAGAATAGCAAAGTCCTCACCTGCCACCAGGGGTTGGGAGGAAGTCACCTAAACAGACCAGGCCACTGGAAACAAATGACTTGTAGTATTTTCTCCCATCCTCTCTGTCCCTTGCAGGACCAGGAAGCTGGACAAACCTTTGGAGACTCTCTCCAGGGTCCTTGTATGACACAGAAGGAGCTGCAGCAGAGGGCCATCACACTCCGCTGCCAATCCCAGCTCAGGAGAGCGTCTGCCTGCTCACACATCCACATACACAATCCACTTTCTCGGCCACATCGCCATCTTCCCCTTTAGACATCCCTGCAGTCAGCATAGTCTCCCCAAGAAGAACACATCACTGTCTTTTTCCTCAGCACCCCCAGGAAGAGATTACTGTAGTAAACTTATCCCTGCTCACAGCTGAGGAAACGGTGGGGTGAAGAGGTTAGGTGTCTTGTCCCCAGTCACATGGCCGGTGAAGGCAGGACTTGAACCAGGCTCTCTGCTTGTGGACTCATCACCCCGGATCTCCTCCTAGTCTTTCACAAAGGCAGAGTATGTTATTCATCCAACACAGAGGAAACTGCTGGGAGTGTTGGGTAGTAATTCTCACTATGGATATCTCTAATAGTTCACTTTTGATCACAAAATACCTAATTAAAAAAAAGTTAAAGGAAGAAAGGTTTATGCTGGTAATAGTTTCAGAGGCTTCAAACCATGGTCAGCTAACTTCATTGCTTTGGGCCTGGTGTGAGGCAGAACTTCATGGCAGAGGGGGGTGTGGTGGGACAGGGCTGTTCACTTCGTGGCAGTAAGAAAGTAGAGGAGAACAGGACAAGATAGACCCTTCAAAGACACTCCCAGTAGCCTATGTCCTCCATTGAGGCCCCACCTCTTAATAACCCTTCCGACAATGAACTTACCATAGATTAATTCAACAATAAGGTCCGAGACTTCAGGAGTAGTCACCTCTTAATAGTGCCACCAGCTAAGCCCTCAACACATGAACCTTCTGGGAGAAACTTTATATCCAAATAATATCAGAAGGGAAAAGGAAACAGGCTCAGTGACCCAGGGATGGAGCTGGGAGCCATGTCCCCTAACCCAGACCAGGGCTCTCACTGCTAGAGTCCCCATGGACAGGATTCTGCCAGTGTCCAGGGCTCTTGGGTCACGGAACACCTGCCCCTGCTCCACCCCTTCCGACTTCACTTCTATGAGCCTTTCCTTCTCTCCAAAAGCTGTTGGAGACATTCAGAACAGGCCAGAGAAATAGTCACCATAGGTTTCTGGGAACTCGGTTTTTTTTTTTTGGGGGGGAAGGGTCCAGGGATTAGGGCACCATGTTTCACAGAAGCAGCTAAGGCTAGGGAAAGGAAGAAGCTTGATATATCACGATGAAACTCCAGGACCCCTGATGCCCCTGCCTCTTGCCCTCTCTCCCTGAATGCCTCCCCTTTCCCTTTGAGCAAACAGATACCCACTGCCTGGACCCTTCATTGTCTTCCTGGCATTTCCTGAGCACTTACTGCAGGGCGGGGCCTGGGCTGTCCAATCAGATAAAGCCTTCAGCCGCCTTTGACACAGGATCAGCCACATTATTTGAAGATCCCAATACAAAATGATGTCACATGGTCCCCTGCTCAAAAATTACTAAGAATGTCAAGCCGATGATGGGAAAGCATAAAACCAAGTGCAAAGGCCCCTCTCGTGCACTTGGCTCTTCTGACTAAACAAGCCAGCCCCGCCTCGAAGACACTGACTCCGGTCCTATTATCGTCTCCCAGCAGCTCAAAATCAATAAACCAATAACCTTCCTGAGTCCATACAATTAGTGAGATGCAGATCCACACCCAACATCAGTCCATGAGATGAGTCGAGAGCTTGTGCTACTTGAGCCTGTCCAGGTGGAAATGGTTTTGTGCTATTGGTTACTTTGTTGAGAATAGACAGATGTGCACTAGGTTTTCTATATTTAAACAAAGAAACCTATAGTGCTCTTGTCTTCGGGAGAGCCAACAGTGAGGGACTGCAGTGAGACATGGGGCCATTATAAAAGGAGGAGAGAGATGAACCCTTTTGTTTAAAAAACATGTGAGGGGGCTGGAGAAATGGCTCAGTGGTTAAGACACCTGTCTGCAAAGTCTAAGACCTGGGTTTGATTCCCCAGTGCCCACCTAAAGCCAGTGAGTGGCCCATGCATGCATCTGGAGTTTGGAAAGGCTGGAGGCCCTGGAGCACCCATTCTCTCTCTCTCTCTCTCTCTCTCTCTCTCTCTCTCTCTCTCTCTCTCTCTCTCTCTCTCTCTCTCCCTTGAAATAACTAAATAAACCATTATAAAACACACACATATGTGAGACCATTTGTCATAAAGCACATCTTGAAGGCAGCTTCATGGGTGGAGCTGGAAGCCTGGCTCCCTGACTCCATTCCTCCCAAGCCTAGGCGTGGGGAGAGGAGCAGGCCTGGGGAAGAGAGCTGTTCTGTTGGCTTTGGGAAAAGTTGCATTTTCCCCATCTTTCCAGAAGGGGGAACCCAGGCTGGCTCAGCCCAGTCAGGGAGTGGTTCCCAGCAGTTTGGCTCAGGGAGCTGGCCTTCCTGGCCAGCTTTGGAGGCCTGCAGCTTGCTGGGCCTGCCTTCCAGAAGGTGCTAGGGTTTTCTTCTACAAGCACATCTCCCTTGACAAGATCCAGACACTGGGAACACTGAGAAGGGAAGAGAGGGAGGCAAGGAGAGTGCTCTAACAGGAGTGGAGTCATTTCAGCATTGTTCAGAGGCCAGCTCCGAGCTAGGTCCCTGGGAATCTATTTACTTAGTTTTGTTTTGAGATAGTCTCATGTACCCCAGGCTGGCCTCAAGCTTAATATGTGGTTGAAGCTCTTCTGCTGGAATGACAGACGTGCAGCACCATGCCCAGCTGGGATGTCCCTTTAGAAAAATTTTTATATTGAAATTGGAAGAATTCCAGGTGTGGTAGTGCACGCCTTTAACCCTGGTGCTCAGGAGGATTGCTGTGAGTTAGAGACCAGTTGGGACAATAGAGTGAGTTCCAGGTCAGCCTGGGCTAGAGCGATCTCCTACCTCAAATAACTAAAAAAAAAAAAAAATGGTAAAGAAGGAAAGAAATTAGAGGAACTATCAATTTGAGCACTAATAATGCGTATTTCAATTGATCTCCCCAGCAGAACACCAGAACATTGTTCTCGCCCTCCCTCCTGCACAGCTGTGTGGGGTTTAGGTTTTGTAGAGTTTAGAACACCTGTTAGAGCCCCTTCGCTGATCCTGGGTGCTTGCCTTTATAACACTAAAGCAAATGAAAACCAATCTATCTTCAAACAAGAAGATAACCATAAAGCTCTTGTCTCTTTAAAGGATGTCTTACACACTCACAAGACACTGAGTGTGACAAGGGCCAGAGTTCCTTGTCCTAGTTGGTCTAATCATTACCTTACAACAAAATCAGAAATACAAGACTACAGCAAATATTTGTTCATTGCTAAAAAACAAAACAAAAAAAGCAAACAAACAAACAAAAAACCTACAGGGTCTCCTATGCCATTGGAAGACTTCTGGAGGTTCAAGTTGCTGGAAAATTCCAAAAATAGGTAAGATGGGAGATAATAGAATCTGGGTTGTCACCTCTTGTCCAAGGGGATTATCCGCTGTCTAATCATGGACAGATTGTGATTAGTGTGATTGGGGATGGGCAGTCAGATGTTCATCTGCGAGGGAGGTGTAATTGGTTTGGAGGTGGCAGAAAAGCAGCTTGTACCAGATTTCGCCACATCCCTGAGATGAGTTCTATTTTGATCGGATTGAATTATGGACAGTATATATTATTTATAGCTGCTTCAGACATGCCTTAGACTTGTAGAGGCCTTCAGAACCAAATAATAATGCTGCTCTTCTTGTACTCGGAGTCTCATTCCGCTAAATGACAGCGCCAGGGCTTGTAGAGAGCAGGAAGGGCGTGGCTGATGTTTGCAGAATGGTCCTGTTCCTGGAGGGACCCAGACTCAGGACAGCAGTCAGCCACCCAAAGGGGGTGGAGAATCCCAGGGAGCTGCGCAGGCGCGGTCGAAGAGGGGCCCTGAGCCTCTGTACAGGTCGAAAGCTGTGAGTGTGGCCCCAGAGCGAGGAGGGAGGTGCTGAACAGCGGCTGGGGAACAGGTGTCACTTTCTAAGCAAGCACCGTGAACAGGGGACTGACTGGAACTGTGCACACCTGTGCACATCTCATTCCGTCTGCACGGATCAGAAGGGTGCTTTGGGGTAGAAAAATACCAGCTCAGACTGGTGGAAATGGGAAATGAGCTGGTTCAAACTGGTGCACAGCCTAGATTTGGGTGATCCTGGGGCTCGAGTGTGCCATCCAGAGCTTCCTTGGTTCTCTGTTCTACTGTCCACAGGCTGGGCTTCATCCTAAAGACCATTACTCCACCCCTGAGCTACTGCCTCACCTGCTCACTGACTTCTGTCCAGTTTTGACAACTTATGATTTTATAAGTAAATAAAATGTATCTTTTCCATAGCCTAGCAATGAACAAGAATAAAAAATAGTTAGTATATATATATATTTTTTTTTGGTTTTTCGAGGTAGGGTCTCACTCTAGCTCAGGCTGACCTGGAATTCACTATGTAGTCTCAGGGTGGCCTTGAACTCACAGCGATCCTCCTACCTCTGCCTCCCGAGTGCTGAGATTAAAGGCGTGTGCCACCATGCCCGGCTAGAGTTAGTATTTTCTAAGTGAAAAATTTAAAAGCTTTTTCATTAATTCCACAAAAAATATGTAAGGTCCATACAATGAAAGCAATCCTAGCCAGAACCATGCAAAAGAAAGCAATGCCCAACAGTGTCGAAACGTGTTCTGATAGAGTTATGGGTGGTCATTTCTCCCCCAATTAATCAATAAATGTATAAGCACAAATATAATTAAATTGACAATGGAACCTGACAAAATGAAAGGAGGGAATGTAGTAGAATGATGAGGCAAGTTCATAAAAGATGAGAAATTAAGGGTGATTTTTCCTAGTTGATATATAAATGTATTATAAATTTCTAATAATGAAAACGAGTTAATACAAAAGCAAAACTGGAGAGATTAGTTGTGGCTGATTGAAAAGGCCAAATTAAACTTTCGATGGGAATTAAGTGGAAAAGTAAATGATTGGATATGATGTATTTTCTTCCCTGCTGCTAAAGACTTTGCCTGGAGGCTCAAACACATTCTGTCACCGAGTGGATATCCATATCCACCGTTGATCCAAGTGAAGCCAATTGAAGTTGAAATTCCCTGGACCACACCCTCTACCAAAATTGTCTTCACATGAATTAAAGATTCAAAGTATAGGTGGCCCTCTCCTAGGACCTTGGGTGAGGCTGGACCAATGGGCACCACAGAGGAGAACCTGGATGCGAGGCAATTCAACCACAGACAGATGGTCATCATGAAAAGCAGACAAGGAAGGGGCTGTGCTCTCAGAGAAGACTTAATAATACATGACCTCAAAGAGCAATAGGTAAGTGATGAACATGATCCAAAACGGGCTGGGAAGCAGAAAGAGATCGGATGGACACGAGTGGCACCAGCAATCTGGGCCGACAAACAGACTGCGACGAATGCACTGGCTGAGACAGCACACAGTCGTCATCTAAGCGCCTGAAAGTCGAGTTCCCAGGCTGGCCGAGCTGGGTTCTCCGCCAGCTCAGAGCTTTGCAAGGCTGAGGCCCAGGAGTTGGCTGAGTATATGATCATATGGAAGGATCTACTTCTAGGTCCCTTCAGACAGGGGCCAGAACTCATGTCATTGCAGCTTTAATTCAAATACCAGTAATGGCCGGGCGTGGTGGCGCACGCCTTTAATCCAGCACTTGGGAGGCAGAGGTAGGAGGATCACTGTGAGTTTGAGGCCAGCCTGAGACTACATAGTGAATTCCAGGTCAGCCTGGGCTAGAGTGAGACCCTACCTCAAAAAAACAAACAAAAAAAATGCCAGTAATGTGTGTGTGTGTGTGTGTGTGTGTGTGTGTGTGTGTGTGAGAGAGAGAGAGAGAGAGAGAGAGAGAGAGAGAGAGAGAGAGAGAGAGGTTCCCCTGCTTTGATATGCCTCTGAAAGGTCTCACCTGTTTAGGTAAGACCCACCCAAGGTACTCCTTTTTTTAAATACTTTCTATGGACAATTATTATACATGTACATAAATACATTACAAGAAAAGAGAAAGAAAGAAAAAAGAAAGGAAGGAAGAGAAAGAGAAGGGATACACCAGGACATCTCGACATTGCAAACAAACTCCAGACGCAGTACGTGACTACTGAGGAATTGAACCCAGGCTTTGCAAACAAGCACCTTAACTGCTGAGCCATCTCTCCAGCCCCCCCATCAATGTATTTTTAAATTTCATGTGATTTGTGTGTGTCAGAGGAGCTGTTTGTCTTCCACCTTCTTTGAGGCAGGGTCTCTGGATGCTGCAGCTCATGGGAAAACAGCTGGATGTGGCTTGTGTCACTTTGCATCTGGCTTCCTGTGGTTGGGGGGAACTGAATGTATTCTCCCAGCCCCATGGATATATTTTGATTAGAATCTCCTCCCACTATATTTTTTGATAATCTCCATTTAATTAGCACAGTGTCAACAGATTAGGGATTTAAATTTTTTTTGAAAAATCCCTTCACTTTTGTGATATATACATCTTTTAAGGTAGTGTCTCATTCTAGCCCATGCTGACCTGAAACTCACAATTACCTCTGCCTCCCAAGCATTGGGACACTAAAGGCGTGCACCACCATACCCTCCCTACTCACTTTTGTCATATTCTGTTCATTTAAAACAAGTCCCAGTCTGCTGGGAGGCAGAGGTACAAGGAGTGTTGTGAGTTCAAGGCGAGCCGGAGACCTACAGAGTGAGTTCTAGGTCAGCCTTGGCTAGAGTGAGACCCTACCTCAAAAAAACAAAGTCAAATCATTTAAGGAAGCTACCCATGGGCACATCAGCCACATTTATAATAGGAGGAAAACACGAGGTTTTAGCTTCCTGAATCACCACTTTGGGTTGCTCACATTGACAACAATTTGAAAATCCAAAGTGTAAAAATTCTTTGTTTAAAAAAATAAATAAAAGTTATTTGTGGGCAAAGTCTGGGAAACCTATTCCTCTAACATCCTGCTGGAGGGAGTGTCAGGTGACACGGCATTCTAAAAGCATTGAGCCAAATTTGTAGACTTCAAACTCGAATCTGGGACTCATACTAAGGAAACCCAGAAAAGTCAGTAGACATTAACCATGTGCTTGTCGACTGCAACTTCATGTGTAATACCCACAACTGGGAAGTGAAGGAAACAGTAGGAGAGAAGGTAGTCCATCCAGAGGGAGGGCATGGAGGCACGGGGCTTTAGAATTGGGGCTATGGCTATAGTTGGCTCTCCTACTGGGTAGCCCTGTGAAATGTTGTGTCCCTCAGCCATCAGACATCAATGACAACGAAGAAAGAATAACAGCACCCACCTCCTAGGCTTCTAGGAAATCAGCCGGGCCCTGCCAGTGTTCACCAATTGTGGAGGAGGGCCACGGCTCCTGTGACAGGACATCACAAAGTGATCGTACAGCGTACATAAAAGTTTTTGTTACATAAATAAGTTTCTATTTTTTATCAAAGAAGATAAATGAGAAAACTAATAAAATAGAATAAATGGGCCTGGAGAGATGGTTCAGCGGTTAAAGGCACCCAATATCCACGTAAAGCCAGATGTTCAAAGTGGCCCATGCATCTGGAGTTCATTTACGTGAGCTACAAGCTCAGCCTCTGTTCAAACAAAAGGGAGGTCTCGAAGGGAGGTCTCAGAGTGAGGTGGGACTTCACCAGCCCATATGACAGTGACGGTGCTCCTCAAACTTTGGAATTCCAGACCCATGAAAACAAACAACAACTAAACCAATGGGGTTTTATTGCCCTGGTCTGTGATGCCAAGACATTGAAAAATAACAACTACTAGCCGGGCATGGTGGCCTACGCCTATAATACCAACACTCCAGAGACTGAGCCAGCAAATTCCTGAATTCCAAGTCAGCCTGAGCAACATAGTGAGAGTCTGTCTCAAGAAAAAAAAAAAACCCTAAATAAATAAATACAACCTAGTAACTCATCATCTCATACAAGAGGAGACATGTTACTGTGAAGAAAGGAAAGCTTACTTTCAGAGCAGTATTTCCCACTGAGCTGGGGAAAAGTTGCTATATCATTCATATTATTCTCACTGGCCTGAAAACATGATAAAACCTTCAAGAATCTGGGCAGAAGCTTGCGACCACAGAGATGGAGGCTGGGAGTGAGGAGAGTGTTCCAAGCATTAGGCACCCAGGAACAAAGATGAGGCAGAGAGCAGCCCAGGGGAGGCCACTGTGCACGGCCGGTGACTAACTGCAGTTCCAAGGCAGGTTAAGTGGAGGGCAGCTGGGGCAAAGTGGCCATGTAGTCCTCAGGGACTCCCTTTCTGGAGAGTCCTTGAAAGCACATTTCTAAATACTGAAAACAGCCATAAATAAGACAGATGTAGCCAGGCATGGTGGTGCACGCCTTTAATCCCAGCACTCTGGAGGCAGAGGTAGGAGGATGCTGTGAGTTCAAGGCCACACTGAGACTACAGAGTGAATTCCAGGTCAGCCTGGGCTAGAGTGAGACCATACCTTAAAAAACCAAAAATAAATTTAAAAAGATGGATGGAATGGAATTCCTACCCTACCTCTAGGACAAGTGGATTTTATGAACCCTTCAAGGCCAGTAGTTTGCTACTGCGTCTCTGTCTCCGCTGCACTGGCAGAGATGGCTAGCTCAACCAGTCTGCCAATGCTCCGAGGAAGCCGCCAAGGGCACGCCAAGGAAAGACAGAAGTCCACCGAACTGCAGTTGGCATCTCGTGGGCACCTGCAGACTCCTCAGCAGCAGAGAAAGTTCTGGTATCCATTTCTGTCCGTGGGCCTATTAGAAAGACATACATGTTTTATTAAGCCTAGGGTAAGTCTTTGATGCTGTTTATATATCAAATCGTGAGCTTCACTTTAGCATTTTGAAGGCCAGCTAGAGGCAAGACTAATTGCTAATGTAGGCAAATACCTTTGCTATTATCCCATGACTCCCGTTTCTTCTAAGAGCCTGAAATATGAATATTTTAGCACAAGTCAAGTATCAGGAAAGCAAAATCTCATTAATTGGGAAAAACTGGAGGTAAGTCAAAATACATTTTAGAAAGTTTTAAACTCAAGGTGGTTTTATATAATACAAACCTGTGCGTGCCCATTACAGGAAACCGGTACAATTAACAAAGTGTACGAGTCCTTGCCGGGCAGAGAGATCTCATCATCACTAATGTCACAAAGACACTAGAAACTCAGGCTCTTAAGAACTAATTGTGGGTACACCACTTACATCTAGTGGAACCCAAAAGGATGTGTCGTAGTCAGGCACAAGCTGCTGGGATGAATCTCCAAACCAGGCACAATTTTGGGGAGGAAAGTATTTATTGAAGTAACAGACTCAGGGGAAGTTAATGAAAAGGCTGGCTCCCTTTCACAGAAGCAAGCTGAGAGAGAAAACCCACCACCAGCACCTCAAGCAAGTACACTGTAACTCACAAAAATGCAGAACTGCCAGACCAGATTCCAGCTTTTCTTTTGCATATGTATCCCTAGTATTTTGCATCCAATTTAGAAAGGGTGTCATGATCCCAGGAGGCCAGGCCAAAGTGACACTTCCTCCATCCAGAAGGCTGAAGACAATTCACAATTATAATAAATTCTATTGGGGGACATTTACTCAAAACTACCACAGGACGTTTTTTGGAAAATAAGTCAAGGCATACTTGCACGACTGTGGACACCATGAACTTTACACTCCTTTTCTCACAGACATAACTTCAGCGTCTACACTGAAAGAACTGCAGTCCTCCAACGTGTAATTACCACAGCACTGGGATTGTGGTAATATGTTTAATTACCAAGGACTCCTTTTATGAGGATTATTTCTCTTTTTCTTTCTCAGAGGGAGAACACTTCTGTTTCTGAAGCACCTGCCATGGCCCTCTAGGATAAAGCCTTAAATACAAGTGCTGGGTGCTCTTCAGCCTAGGTAAGGACCTGCACATGCTCAGTAAGTGGCTGGTGAACTGATGGTGTTCGGGTATCCCTCTGGGTCTCTATGTGGAGGTGACTCATTGCCAAGATGGCCTTCAGAGATCCCTCTTCCCCCATGGGACTTCCTACATTGTCCCAGTGTTCATTAATATCACCAGTAGAATTTAGCAATCCTGATGGTATAACACTACTGAATTGAAGTTATAAAATACCGCATGTTGAGAGAGAAAGAGAAAGAAAGGGGGGGAGTTATGGGAAAGAAGTCCCTTTGCCAAGAAATTGAAGCCCCCTCCGACAGCCGGACAGCCAGGTGGGTGAGCTCAGAAGCAAATCCTCAGTCCCATTTGAGGCTTTCCAGACTTCAGCCTGGCTACTTCTTTAAACACAACCACACATGACCTTGAGCCAGAACCATCCAGCTAGGCTACTGTGGTTCCTGACTTTCAAAAACTGGATAACAAGGGGATAAGGTTGGGGGTGTGTGTGTGCTCAGCAGTTAATATGCTTGCTTACGAGGACTAACAGCCTGGGTTTGAGTCCACAGTAAGAAGGTAAAGCCAGATGCACAAAGTGGCACATGCATCTGGAGTTCATTTGCAGCAGTTGGAGGCTCTGGTGTTTTTTTTTTCTCTCTCTTTCTCCTTGCAAATAAGTAATTTTTTTTTGTTTTTTTCAAGATAGGGTCTCACTCTAGCCCAGGCTGATCTGGAGTTCACTGTGTAGTCTCAGGGTGGCCTCGAACTACAGCAATCCTCCTACCTCTGCCTCCTGAGTGCTGGGACTAAAGGCATGCGCCACCATGCTTTGCTAAATAAAGAAATTTTTAAAAACCTTGATAATAAGCAGGATGTGATGGCTTGTGCTCATAATTTAATCATTAAGGAGGCCAAAGTAGGAGGATCACTGGGTTCTAGGCCAGCCTAAGCTACAGAATAAGTTCTAGATCAGCCTCAAAAATATTTGAAAAATAGGGTTGGAGAGATTGCTCAGTGGTTAAGGCACTTGCCTCCAGTGCCTAAGGCCCCCGGTTCAATGCCCCTGTACCCACATAAACCAGACCCACAAAGGTGATAGCCCTGGTGTGCTCTCTCTCTCTGCTTGAAAATGAATAAATATTTTTTAAAATTTTAAAAATAATACCAAATTGGATAAAAGATGGTGTTTTTTATTTTATTTATTCATTTCAAGCAGAGATAGAGAGAGAGAGAGAGAGAGAGAGAGAGAGAGAGAGAATGAGAGAGCACACTAGGGCTACCACCGTGTGGGTCTGGCATATGTGGGTCTGGCATATGTGGGTACTGGGGAATTGAACCCCCAGGCCTTAGGCACTGGAGGCAAGTGCCTTAACCACTGAGCCATCTCTCCAGCCCCAAAAGATGGTGTTTAAAGCAGCTAAATCAGTGTATGTATGGGGGTTGTTAAACAGCAATAGTAACTACTGTGGCTTGGACATAAAGTGTCCTTTCAAGGGCTCATGTGTTGAATGTCCCTCTGTGCCTCCCTGTCTCTGCTTCTTGGCCATGGGGTGAGGGCTCTGCTCTCCAACCCCTCCTCCACATTGGCGCTGGGCTTCTGCAGGCCCAGAAGCAGTGCTGACACCTGACCATGAGCTGCAAGGAAGAGACCTCGCCTCCTTTTATGCCCAATGCCCCCCTCAGATATTTTGTGACCATAATGAAGAAAAAAGTAACCAGCACAGCAACTAAGACAACGTGCAGTCACACACATTTCTCACCCCCACGCCATAGGGGGACACAAGCCTCGGAGCAGAGGACCCGTAAGATGGAGGCGCTTGTGCAAGCATCAGGCTAACCAGAGAAAACTGGATCTAACCCTGGATCAGGCACCTGTTAGCTCGCAGAGAACACAACGGCCACATCTCTCTTGCTCAAATGATCTTAGCCTTACTTACATCTGTGACTGTTATCATTTGGGCTTTCAACATCTGGCAATGATAAGTGCAACAATTATTAAAAAATATACCAAAGAAAGCTGTTTGTATAACCCGTAAGTGCTCAAGGTTTCACGGTCATGATTTTCAAATGGAGAAATGACAACACACGGCAAGGAACAGATCATTTGAAAAGAAAATCTGAAAACAGCACAGATGAAAATCATCGCCAGGTATTTTTAGCACAAAGAAGAGGTTCTGTTGGTAAACATTGCCAAAAAGGTAGGTCCATTGCCACACGCTGTATTCAGAAGGGTAGAATGTCTTGCAAGATCAGTGTTTATTGAGAACACAGAAGAGCACAGAAATAGGAATGAAAGCCCATTTCTCCAGGGCCCATGTTGAAATGGAGAAGGGCTCAGCCAGGAACAGGAGTCTGAGGCCCAATTTCTAGCAGCTTCTACACTCAGTAAAACAGGTGCCTTTGTGAATGACTGCTGGACAAATCTCTGGGCTTCCCTTCTTTTCAGAAGCTCTGGAGAAACCATTGGAAGCCATGAATTGGAGGCTGAAGCCGTACAGATCCAGGGTAGAGGCTTGCAGCAGCGGAGCACTGTAAGTTAGGTACTAAGTGGCAATTCTCCTTCATGGAGGCCCTGTGGATGGGGTTAGTATGTGAGATGTGGTCTAAGATCTTTGTGACTTCTAAGAGTTACATGACTGACTTTCTGATGATTGTGCTTTTTAATAGTCATTTTGTTTGTTTGTTTTCCTCAAGGTAGAGTCT
>PVHP010011450.1:0-45303 GCA_004024765.1 Zapus hudsonius | reverse complement strand
AGGTCCTTGTGTCGAAAATCCTTGGTTCCTGTCTCAATGGCCTATCCTGTGTTGATTCAATGACTGTGGTTATAGGTCCCTTGTTCATCATTCATTGTCTGCTGAGTTCCTTATGGATCCTCCCTGATATGACTGTGGTGGCTCCTCTCTTGTCAGGATCTCATCCATCGGCCTAAGGTTGGTTGGTAAGGTTAGATGGCCACATCTCTCTCGTTGTATCCTGAAAAACACAAACACATTAGGCTTATCCTGAGTTGGTTGAATGGCTGTTTTTAATTGGGTTGTTTGATTTCTTATTATTTAGTTTTTTCAGTTCTGTGTAAATCCTGGGTATTAATCCTCCATCAGATGAATAGGTGCCAAAGATTTTTCTACTCTTGGATAGGTAGCCTCTTTTCTCTGTCCACAGTGTCTTTTGCTATACAAAAGCTTTTTAATTTCATGAGGTCCCAATTGTTTAGTGGTTTTACTTCCTGAGCAACTGGGGTTGTGTTCAGAAAATCTTTGCCTATGGCAATATGTTGAAATGTTTCCTCTGCTTTTAACTCTACCAGTATCAGAGTTTCAGGTCTGATAGTAAGGTTTTTGGTCTGTTTGGACTTGATTTATGTGCATAGAGAGAGATAATGATCTATTTTCACCTTTCTATATGTAGATATCCAGTTTCCCCAGCACCATTTGTTAAAGAGGCTATCTTTTCTCCAGTGAATATTTTTGGCCTTTTTGTCAAAAAATCAGATGACTGGAACTGTCTGGGTTTGCATCAGGGTCCTCTATTCTGTTTCATTCATCTATGTCTCTGTTTTTATGCCAGTACCATGCTGTTTTAGTTACTATGGCTCAGTAATACATCTTAAAATCAGGTATGGTGATACCACCAGCCTAATTTTTATTGACAAGAATTGTTTTGGCTATTCAAGGTTGTTTTGTGATTCCAAATGAATTTTAGGAATTTTTTTTTCTGTTCTGGTGAAGCATGCCATTGGAATTTTGATGAGGATTGCATCAAATCTATAGATTTCCTTTGGTAAGGCTGACATTTTCATGATACTGATTCTTCCAATCCAAGAACATGGGATTTCTTTCCATTAGTGTCATCTGCAGTTTCTCTCTTGAGTATTGTAAAGTTTTCATTGTAGAGATCCTTCACTTGGATAGGTTTATTCAAAGGTGTCTTATTTTTTTTCGAGGTAATTGTGAATGGGGGTGCTTCCTTGATTTCATCTTTGGCCTGTTTGTTGTTAGTATATAGGAAGGTTGCTTGTTTCTGTGTGTTGATTTTGTATCCTGCTACATTGCTTAAGGTGTTTATCAGCTCTAACAGTTTGCTGATAGAGTCTAAAGTGTCCCCTATCTATCTATCTATCTATCTATCTATCTATCTATCTGTCTGTCTGTCTGTCTGTCTGTCTGTCTGTCTGTCTGTCTATCTATCTATTATATAATCATCTGCAAACAATGATAATTTGATCTCTTCCTTTCCAATTTGTACCTTTTTTATTTGTGTCTCTTGACTTATTGCTATAGCTAAGACTTACAGTACTATATTAAATGAAAGTGGGGACAGTGAACACAAATTGTTGACTATAGGTTTGTCATAACTGGCCTTTATTACGTTGATATACATTCCTTCTAGTCCCACTTTCTTTAGAAATTTTACCATGAAGGGGTATTAGATTTTGTCAAATGCCTTTTCCGCATCTATTGAGATGTTCATGTGATTTTTGTCCTTCAGTCCACTTATATTGTGTATTATATTTATTGATTTGCATATGCTGAGCCATTCCCTGCATCTCTGAGATAAAATTTACCTGGCCATGGTGAATAGTCTTTTTAATGAAAACTTGTATTCTGTTTACCACATTTTGTTGAGAATTTTTGCATTTATGTTCATGAGTGACTATGGTCTGTAATTTTCCTTTTTGTTCTGTCTTTGTGTAGTTTTAGTATCAGAGTTACTCTGGCTTCCTAAAAGGAGATTGTCAGTATTCCTTCCTTCTCTATTTTGCGGAAAAGTTTGAGAAGCATTGATGTTAGTTCTTCAGTGAATGTCTGATAGAATTCTGCAGTAAATGCATCTGGGCCTGTACTTTTTTTTAGTAGGGAGATTTTTTTTTTTATAGCTGCTTGGATCTCCATGCTTGTTATAGGTCTATTTAAATGGTTTATCTCATCTTTATTTAATTTTGGTAGGTCATATACATCAAGAAAATCATCCATTTCTTTCAGATTTTCAAACTTGGTGGAGTATATGTCCTTAAAGTATGTCCTTATGATTTTTTGAATTTCATTGGTATCTGTTGTAATGGCCCCTTTTTCATCTCTAATTTTATTTATTTGTGTCTCTTCTCTTTCTTTTGGTCAGATTTTCCAGTGGTTTATCAATTATGTTTATCATTTCAAAGAACCAACTCTTTGTTTCATTGATTCTTTGTATTGGTATTTTGGTTTCTAGTTCATAAATTTCCACCCTAATCTTTGATTTCTTCTCATCTGCTGATTTTTGGGTTTCCTTGTTCTTCTTTTTCCAAGGCCTTAAAGTGAAGTATTAATTTGCTTACTTGTAACCTTTCTAGTTTCTTAATATAGGCACTTAAAGCTATAAATTTCCCTCTAAGAACTGCCTTCATTGTGTCCCAAAGGTTCTGATATGTTGTATTTTCATTTTCATTTGAGTCTATGAATTTTCTGATTTCCTTCTTGATTTCAGTAATTTTCAATGACCCAGTTTAATCAGATAGAGTACAGTGATTTATTTCAATTTTCGTGAATTTGATAAGGTTGGCTTTATGTTCTAACATATGGTCAAATTTAAAAAATGTTTCATGTGCTGCTGTAAAGAAAGTACATTCTGTAGGATTTTGATGAAATGCTCTGTTGATGTCTGTTAGGTCCATTTGTTCTATAGTGTCATTTAGTCCAAATGGTTCTCTGTTTACTTTTTGCTGGGATGACCTATCAATTGGTGAGAGAGGGGTGTTGAAGTCTCCACTACAACTGTGCTTATGTTATCTGTGATCTTAGTTCTAGCAGTGTTTGTTTAATGAAATTGGGAGCACCTGTGTTTGGTGCATATATATTTAGAATTGTAATGTCTTCCTGCTGGATTGTTCCCTTAATCAATATTGCGGTCAGCTTCTTAGTTGCTGCGCAGAAAGAACCCAAACAAAAGTGGCTTGTGGAGGAATGGGTTTATTTGGCTTATGGACTCAAAGGGAGACTCCATCCTGGCAGGGAAAATGATGGCATGAGCAGAGGGGTGGACATCACCTCTGCTACAGCACTGAAAACAATGGCAGGAAGGTGTGCCAAACTCTGGCAAGGGGAAGCTGGCTTATAACCCCATAAGCCCACCCCCAAAAACACAGCTCCAGCGAGGTTGTAAAAATCCAAACTGCCATCAGCTGAGGATCAATTACCCATAACTCATTCATTTGTTTGTGGGTACACCTGGATCAAACCATGACAATCAATATATAATAACATTCTTTATATTTCTTTTGTAATTTTTTATTTTTAACTTTTTATTGATAGCTTCCATAATCGTGGGCTATAAACCATTATGATTCCCCTCCCCCTCCCCACATCTCTTTCCCCTCTCTATCAGTCTCTCTTTTGTTTTGGTGTCATCATCTTTTTCTCCCATAATGAGTGGGTGTTATCAGGCATTATGAAGTCATGAATATCAAGGTCATTTTGTGTCTGGAACTTTGCATTGCTGCTGTTGGTTTGAAGTCTATCCTATCTGATTTTAAGATAGCAACACCTGCTTGTTTCCTAGGCCCATTTGCTTGAAATACTGCTTCCCATCCTTTCACCCTGAGGAGGTTAAAAGTGTTGTGGCTAATAATTTTGTTTGGATCTTTCTTCACTCAAGTTTATGCAAACTGGACATCTGTTTACCTTTTTAGTTCTCTATCTCATTTCTAATTGTAACCAACTACATTTTCCCTCCTAAAACAGTGTAGCGGAGCTCCCATGCTGAGAATTGAGGAAGTTGCATTATTGGTCCCAGAAAATATACTTCCTCCAGGAAAAGATGTAGCAGTTCTGACAACCCATCTCACAGCTGAACCTATAGAAACACATTTCCTAGGGATTTTGTTTCATTGACTTTTCTACAAGTTGTAAGACTACAGAAGGAAAGGTTAGAGAGAAATTGGGAATTTTTCTCTCCCTAATTCTGTCCCGACTTGAAAAGTAATTCCTCCCTTTAGGGATCCCTGGTTTTCTTTGGAGAAGTTGATGCACTAAGTACCTTGGGACCTCAGTCTCTCCCCATGATACTCCTATGGCCTAGAGATTTGTCTTCAGGTTTAGTCCAGTTAGATCCCTTCTGTGTTTATGATCCCTTTTGAGCATGTATTTAATTTTTTTGTTAAGAGGTATTAGACTTAATATTGGTCCTTTCCATCATTTCATATCATTACACATTTCCTTGCCCATTGCTAGTCTACGTTTCTTTTTGATTCCACTGGTATTTTCTGTTTGGTGAATTGCTTATGACCTATATATATCTATCCCCCCCCCCAGCAATTGCACTGTGATCTCAAATATAGGATTGTAACTTGTAACTTTCCTCATGATTACATTTGATATAACACCACGTCACTTCAGACGAGATCGGGTGCATTCAGGGTGGTATGGCCGTAGACAACACCACGTTACTTCATAGGTCCACCGTCACCATCCCCAATTTCATCCATTACTACACTCATAGTAGGAGATTACTTTTTTTTCAGTGGGCCAACCATGAGCTGTATTGTCCATATTTCTGTACTTATAGTGCATATGCCACATAATTCTACAGAAGGGGGATGATTTCCGTCATGAGCAAAGCCTGATCTTGCATTTAATGTTGTCTTGTCAGAAGCAGCACCTGGAGCTCCTGACCCTGGCCTCACTCTCAGCCATGCAGCCAGTTTTGTTTGTTGGTTTGCTATTTTCTGAATTTTTCTCAGAAATCTGAAGAACCCCTGGGGAAGGTAGTCATTGCTCACCTCTCACACCTTTCATGTTCAACACTTTGCCAGGCCTTTCTTGCTTTTGCACAATGATTCTCTCTGTGAGGTTTCTAAACCCTCCTTCCCTCTTGCAATCTGCAGGTATAGGTATGTCAGTCAGCCTTCAGCCAGAAAGCAACTGCTCTCACATAGTGGTGCCTCTGCTTTTCAAGGACTTTAGCCCACCTGCCTGCTCTGGTTCACACAGATCTAATCTAAAGATCTTTTTGTTGTTCAAACAAAGACCAGTCTCCCGAAGCTGTCTTGTGTGCATTAGGGGTGAACACAAACATCAAGGAAGGAAGACTGTGGCCCTGATATATTACCATCCCATCTCTAGAGACTTGCAGAAGGAAATAGGTTTCAAGCCAGTGCCTTCCAACCCTCCCTGTGCTTCGACCTAATCTCTCAAAGGAGCAGGTCTGACAATATCTGGCTCCCTGCCCTGGGTTGTTCTAGCTCTAAGCTGACTGGCCAGGTGACATCTGTGCCTCTAAGACATCAAGTCTTCTTGGCATCTGAGTTTAGTTAGAATTACCCATGAGGCTATGTGCTTTGTGCCTTGGGTCAGAAGGGGAAAGAGGTGAATGAACCCTTTAAAGGTAGGAACAATGTCATCAGCGAGATGAATAAGTGTGCCTCACCTGTCACACCTTCACAAGCAGTGTTTGCAAGAATACAGAATGAGCTTTATACACTTTTTTCTCAGACCCAACTTTCACATGTAACTTACTGCAATCCATGCAGCAGGTTTGCATGCATAGTGATGAAATTGGATGCTCCCTGTCTAGTTCTCCCTAGTCACTGAACTCTATTTTATATTCAGCTTTAAAGCCCTCATGTAGATTTCAGGAAAATTGAACTTGTTCAAAGTAAATTGAGTCATTTGACAGATCCTTCTCAGAATTCAGCTTTCTCTCTCATCATCCTTCCTGAGGCCAACCCACATTCTGATGTTGACAGCGAGGATAGAGAAGGAATGAAAACCTTATGTAAATTGTGTCTGCTCTACAACCTTCCCTTCAGTGGAATCCACATTGTGCTGCTTACAGAAGTCATCTCTGATCAGCGACATCAGCATGCACCATTGTGGTGATGGTTTAGTCAGGAGAAGAATCTGCTTCTTCATCAAAGAAGATTTAACATCATAACAAAATTGAGAAAAATATACAGAGGGTGGGCTGGAGAGATGGCTTAGTGGTTAAGACATTTGTCTTCAAGGCAGAAGGACCAGAGTTTGATTCCCCAGTGCCCATGTAAAGCCAGATGCACAAGGTGATGCGAGCGACTGGAGTTCCTTTGCAGTGGCTGGAGGCCCTGTGATGCCCATTCTCTCTCTCTCTCTCTCTCTCTCTCTCTCTCTCTCTCTCTTTCTCTCTCTCAAATAAGTAAATATTTTAAAAACTTTAAAAAATACAGAGAATGCCTGAATAGACCCTACACATCTGAAATAGCAGTGGCATATTTGTGAACCTACAATGACACTCTATAATCACAGTCTATTGGTTTTGAAAAAATGCATAATGACACAACCCCAACATCATAGTATCATACAAGATAGCTTCACCACCCTACCATTTCCCTCAGCTGCACCTATGGACCCATCCTCCTTCCTAAACTCCCAAGCAAGCCCTGTTTTTTTTTTTTTTTCTGTCTCCAGATTTTGCCTTTTCCACAATATCATATAGGTGGAGTCATACTTTTTACATAACTTCTTATACTTACTCGTATTGTTTATGTCTCCTGCATGTCTTTTCATGACTTGATAGTTCATTTCTTCTTAATTCTTAGTGATGTTCTAATGTCTGGATGCACCACAGGTTTTTTTTTTTTTCATCTCACTGAAGGACACTGTGATTGTTTCCCATTTTGGGCATTTGTAAACAGAGCTGCTACAACTCCCTTGGGTGAACATAAGTTTTATAACCTCCAAGCAATGCAATTGTTGGTTATGTGGTAAGAGTTGATTTCGTTCTGTCAAGCTGAATTTCCAAGTGGCCGTCCCAGTTGGCATTCCCATCCCATTAAGTAAGTGTTCCTCCATAGCCTCACCAGCATTGGCTGTAGTCAGCACTCTGGGTCGGGATGTTCCCATCAGCCTGTAGTAAATATGTCACAGTTGTTTGAAATACCTATTGACATGTGACATTGAACATCTTTCCACATGTCTGTTTGCTCTTTGAATATCTCCTTTGGTGAGTTATCTGTTCTAGCTTTTTTGCCAATTTTTATCAGATTCTTTCTCTTTTTGTTATTGACTTTTAAGATTTCTTTGTATATTTTGGATAATAACATTTGATCAGGTAATGTCTTCAATAAATATTCTCTCTCAAGATCTGTCATCTTATTCTCTTGACATTGTCTTTCACAGAGCAGAGGTTTTTCATTTTAATGAAGTCCTGCTTATTAATTCTCACTGTCACGGATGGTACTTTTGATGTCCTAAAAGTCATTACCAGACTCAAGGTCACTTAGGTTTCCTCCTATGTTATCTTTTAGAAGTTTTAAAGTTTTTGTGTTTTATATTTGTTATAAGACCCATTTTGAGTTCATTTTTTACAAGGTGGAAGATCAGCACTTGTTTTAGCACCCTGGTTGAGAACCCTGTCTTTTTCCCATTGTATTGCCTTTGTTCCTCTAACAAGGATCAGTTAAGATAAAGCTATGTGGGTCTCTGGGCTGTGTTCTATTGATATATCTACAACACTCACTTGGGGTTTGCATTGTTCTGCTATGGGCTTTGGCACTTAGCAGCACACAGAGCCTCCTTGCTCTAGACACTCCCCTACAGAGCTGTGCTTTCAGGCATGGGTGCTCACCATCCTGCAGGGGTCTCTGGCCTTTGCTCGGACCATCCAGTCATGGCTATTCTATCTCTCTGGTTTGATGAAGGATGTTGGGCCTCAAGGAGAGGTTCAGAGTCATCACTCCAAAAAGCAGGACAAAAATCAGTTCAGCTCCCAAGTTTTCTCTGCAACTCTTTGGAATTTCTTGCCAAACTCTTCTATGAGTCGGAAGAAGTCCTTCTCCTGCCAGAGTGTTGAATTTTTATTTCCCTCTGGGCAGGAACTAGATCTTCTACCAGCATGCATTCCCTTTCCAATGTATTGTTTTTAATAGAAAATTTATGCCTTCCTCCTTTAGCGTTTTTGGTCTGTTATTCTCCAAAGACCCTCTTTCTCAAAGACAAATAATCAAGCAAAATAAAAAGACTTACATTCTAAAAATGGAAATTTTGGTATTAAAGACTATTATTCATTGTGTAACACATCCATTCAGCAACTCCATTGACACCTGCTGCTGTTAGTGTGGTGTTGAGACCCAACCCGTCTCCTCTCTGACCAGTGCAGCCAGGGAAATGATACTAAATATCCTAAAAAAAAATCTCAAAATCCTGTGAATATGTGCATAGAGACATATATGGATTTAAAGTTAGAAAATGGAAAACCTTGAGGATTAAGGTAAACAGAACATTATATGCACATTGGCACATTTCTCACTCACCTTAATAAAGGCCATGTTGTATAGTGAAGACAAGAGCAGGATAATGGCTTATATCACTAGCTAATTAGGTAACCATGGGGGAGTTTCAACCTTTTTATCATAATAAAGAGATTGAATAATCAGCAAAATATTTACTTGAATATGTAATGACTATTATTGACTATAGTCTAGTATTAGAGCATTTTGGTTTTTGGTTTGTTTGTTGTGGGTAATGGGGATTGAACCTAAGACCTGACGCATGCTAGGCAAGTACTCTATCACTGAGCTACACCCCAATACCCAGGTTATTTGTTTTTGATTGTTTTCCTCATTTACCTGCATTTTCCAAAATTTTTAATAAACATGAAATATTTGACTTGATTTTCTCCAAATTAAAAAAATGTAAAAAGCATTTTTTTGCTCTAAGATTTCATTGTTCTCTCATGTCATGATTTGACCCAGGAGTCACCCGAAAACAAATGGATGTGTTCTGAGTGATTGATCCCCAGCTGATGGCAGTTTGGGTTTTACAACCTCACTGGAGCTGTGTTGTCAGGGGAGGGCTTATGGGGGTTATAAGGCAGCTTCCCCTTGCCAGTGTTTGGCACAGCTTCCTGCCGCTGTTTGCAGTGCTGTGGCAGAGGTGATGTCCAGCCCTCTGCTCATGCCATCGTTTTCCCTGCCAGGATGGAGTCTCCCCTCGAGTCTGTAAGCCTAATAAACCCATTCCTCCACAGGCCGCTTTTGCTTGGGTTCTTTCTGCGCAGCAACTAGAAAGCTGACTGCCACAATCCGCTATCAGCCTTGGAAGTCATCTCACGCTTACTTGCCTAAAAGCCCCTGCACAAAGCAAACTTTTTTTCAAATGAACATCACAGCACCCTAAACCTCAAATAATTTGTGAAGGTCATTTTATAAATACAATATTCATCATAATATTAAGCATAACTAGAAGCATAATAAGGCCTTGCAACATGAATGAGTCCTTACAGTGGAAAACATGATGAAGAGCTTATATGTGCTCCCCTATAGAATTATCAGGTGTTTGTAACATATCCATGTTTAGCGTGAAAAAGGAACTCAAAGTCAGGAATGAGGGAATGGAAAACTCATACTCATCAGAAGCACAATTTGAAGATGAATTGCTAAGAAATTTTCATAAGTAATAGAAAACATTCATTTGCAGATTCCAGAAGCTAAGCAAGTCTTAAGCAGACATGAAAAGAAGAGAAATAGAAATCAGAATACCCACAAACAAAGAATGCTTACAAAGTTTCAAAAATTAGACTGACAATCCATTTCTTAGGTATCATAATGGAATCCAGGGATGGTGGCAAGAAATTTTTAATTAGCTAAAAAAGCAAAACAACTGCCATTTGATATTTATCTAGTGAAAATACCCCTTGAGAATGAGAATGAAATAAATAAACTTCGAAGAAAATTAGAAATTGAGACTATATTTCATGACAAGATTTTCATTATGGGAAAGTCTGAGGGCATAATTCGATGCTCCTAATCAGAAGAAATGTTAGAGATGTGGAAAAGAATGAGACTCAAAGAAATTAGCAGTGAAAACCATGTCTAACTTTTTTTATATTGTGCAGGCCAAAAATAATGTTGTTTCACAAGAGTTAAATTACACAAAGAATAAAAATATACACCAACATATAAATAGGATTGAGGAAACTGCAACTAAAATAGTCCAAAGAATTTGTCTTTTGGAGAAGAATATAAAAATAGCAGTTAACATTGAGTTGTAATAGGTTAAAATTATATTGTCATTTCTAAAGTAACCACTATCAGAATAGAAAAAGAGAGCATGTCTTCCAGATTAGAGGAAAAATATTAAAATAACAAAGCATATTAAATCCAAAAGAGAGACAAGTTTGACAAACAGTATTTGCTTTAACATGGTGGTTTTAATCCAAATATATCAGACAAAAAGAGAGAAAAATATATCTCAACATACACTATTTTAATGAGCTATTTTAAAAAGGAAGTTATATAAGTGTGTCTAAAATACAGCAAACTAATCTGGGTGTGGTGATGCAAATTTTTAATCTCAGCACTTGGGAGGCTGAAGTAAGAGGGTCACCATGAGTTCAAGGCAAGCCCTTAGGAATGCAGAATGAGTTCCAGGTCAGCCTGGGCTAAGGTGAGATCCTACTTCAAAATAAAATATAGTAAACTAAAAAGACAGAAAAATATCAATTGAACACTGGTAGAGAATGGCTTCAGAGAACAATAACATGCATTGCTAAGTTATTAAGTATCCTGACCCAAAAGCATGGGGTTAAAAAATGTTGTGTGCTCTGAAAAAATATATTACGGTGCACAGAGCTCAAAATATGTGCAGTAAGGCTAGACAGGGTTTGATGCAGTGAGCCAGAGTTACCCTTATGGGGGGAAAAATTGTTCCATCGCTAGAGCTGTAAGAAGAGGATTCATATCTAGCTGGAGCAAAATTTTCACTATGTGTTATTTTAAACAATTCCAAGGATACCATACACAATTTTTGCACATGTATTTTGTGGAGTGCAAGTGAGTGTGTATGTGTGTTCACACACATGAGTACATGTGTGTGTAGAAACCAGAGGTTAGCATCTGAGGTCTTCTTCAAACTCTCTCCACCTTAATTATTGAGAAAAACCTCTCACTAGCACTCAGAGCTCCCGGAATCAGCTAGTCTAGCTTCCAGCTTGCCTCTGGGAACCCCTGCATCTGCCTCCTCAGTGCTGAGATTACAGACTGCCATACCAGCTCAGCATTTACGAGATTGGGATCTGAACTCAGAACCTCACATCTATGTGTCATGCACTTGACCAACTGAACCATCTCTTCAACATATATATGATATAAATACAGCATTCCTGTTTGTAGGACACAGTCAAGGCAAACTACAACAGTGAGTAATCAGTTATCAAATACATTCAAATACATTTTATTCATCTCGCTGATGCTAAGAGCCTGTAAGCCAAAAAATATAGCAGCTCCTTGAAGAAGTATTCAAAATGTCCAACTACACAGTGGAATGGGCAGAAGAGACATGTTTCTACAACAAAAATAATTATAGATATTCACTCATAAGCTAGTGCGTATGGCATTGATGATTTAATTATGCATTTGTGTATCTCAATGTACTGTTGCAATCATTTAAAAGTTCACTGAACTCATTCTGGTATGGTTTCAAGTTGAGATTATTGTTGGTATCTTTAGGACTATATCAAAGTACAAATATAGCAATAAGAAAGTACTATATTGGGATATACTAATATAAGCTTTAAAAAGAGCCTTCACAGACAATTCAAAATGTCAAAAAGTTATATCACAATAAATGTTAAAATTAAGGGCATGCCATCCTACCACTGCTTGCAGTGCTGTGGTGTAGGTGATATCCATCCTCTGCTCATGCCATCATTTCCCCTGTCATCATGGAACTTCCCCTGGAGTCTGTAAGCTAAATTAAACCCATTCCTTCTATCAGCTGCTTTTGGATCAGGGTTCTTTTCTGTGCAGCAATGAGCAGGTTGACTATTACAGTTTTGCTTCAAGGAGTGGGGTCTATCATTGCTGCTAGAACCTTTATTCTGTGGATTTGGCCTTTTGGAACTGATTTTCAAGAGAAATGTGGAAGGATTTGAAACCTCAGCCTAAGAGATGCCTTGCAATGCTGTAAGTACAACTTGGTGGACCATTCTGGTCAGACTCAGAAACACCTGAATGCAATAAGAATTATGGACTGTGAGGTTTGGCTTACAAGGGTGAGAAGGAACTTTCTCGGGACTGGTCTCGAAGCAATTTGTGTGAGAGATTTTCTGCTTTCTTCCTCCCTTTGTACTGAGAACTTTTGAGGGTTGCATTGTGTAAAAGTGGACTTGTGTTAGCAGATGGAGATGGCACAGAAAGAAATGAAATCTCTGGGTGGGAACTGCTGCCTGTTCAGCTATAATTGAGAGATTACAACCATTGAGATTGGGGCAGGTGATCTGCATTAGAACAGCAAGAATAATACAGACTCTTTTGAAGTAATGGGCCTGAATGTTGAAGTTTTCTTGCTCTTCAAAGTTGGCGTTGTTCCCCCCTGGATTAACAAATTGGTAGCCCACCTGGTACTACGGAGTATAACAAATACAGGAAGAGAGAGTCACTGGATTTGCAACACTGTCATGCTTTTTGGAAATGGCCATGGGCAGTGTGAAGTATTGGATTGCCTGTGTGGAGACCTGATGGAGCCATAGGGATGCTCTGTGGGTTGCAGTGGAGACCTAGTGAGATGCCAGGACAACTGGATGACTGCCAAGGAGAACTGCCAGCACCAGATAAGTCTGGGACTGTGAGTAGCTGAGTTAGAGGGGTGGAATTGGAATTCCAGAGAGAATTATGGGACTTGGGGTTAGAGTTTGATGTTTGCCCTATTTGTTTTAAATCTTGTATTGGTTCAGTCTGTCTTTGCTATGTCCAATGCCATCTATTACAGTAAGGATATTTGCTCCGTGCCACTACTTTTATGTTTGTTTTGTTTTCATTTTGGTATTCTGGCTCAAACTGGATTGTGGCGATGTTTGAATATCATCAGTATTGATAAAAATTGTGGGGAGTTTTGGAGCTGAGCTGAATGCATTCATTTTACATCACATATGGTAATCATTTTATGGGGCCCAGGGCTAGATTGTGGTTATTTGATTCATGTTTTGCCCCAAAATTTTTGTATTCTGAATGCTTGATCCTCAGCTGATGGCAGTTTTAGAATTGGAACATTTTTTGGAGGTGCGTTGTTGGGGTCAGGCTTATGGGGGTTATAGCCGGCTTCCCCTTATCAGTTTTTGGCAAGCCTTCCTGCCCCTGTTTGCAGTGCTGTGGTGGAGGTGGTGTCCACCCTCTGCTCATGCCATCATTTCCCCTGCCATCATTTGCTTTCCCTTGAGTCTGCAAAATAGAAAAAAAATTAAAAAGAACAATTAAAATTCTAAAGCCAATGGTAAAAATCTTAATGATAGGAAAAAGCAATAGAATGGCTAAGAAAATACTAAGAATGAAGATAGCAAGAGAGGAAACTGTGATGATTAGAACATTTAGCAAATAAAATGAAAAAACCAGAAGGGAGACAAAAGGAAGGGAAGATACAAGTATGATTTGTATAGCCAACAGAGCACCGGTGAAGGCCAAGAGCAGGTTTATTTTGCTGAATAATTTCACATCAATGAATGCCATCACCTATCATTATGATCTGATATAATAATCAGTAATTCCATTTAATTACAGGGTTTTCTTTTTCTTAATTATGGTCCAATAACAATAAGAGGAAAAAAATCTTGACATAAAAGGACACGATGTATTTTTAACAGTTTGTTGGTGCCATTCTTATCAGAGCTGATCAAAGCTTGTCTACATTGTTTTGTCTCTAGTCAGTTGTGAACATTACAGACATTGCTAATATTCAGACTTTCAGACTGTTTAAGATATATTGACTACCATGATGAATTCATAGAGGTTGGATGGTAACTGTTACCTGGATTACACACAGATCAATTTAAAATAAAATATATCAATATCATTAGCAAAATATGAGTATTATTTTGGATGGCTAGAGTAATGTCTGGTGGTTATTAATTTTTTTACATCAAGGATCTTGATATAAAATGTGTTTAAACAATGACTACTTGTCGTAGTCAGCCCACACGTCGCTGAGATGAATCTTCAAACCAGGCAAAATTTGGGGGAGGAAAGTATTTATTGAAACTACAGATTGAGGGGAAGTTCCTTAACAGCGAAAGAGGATGGTCCTCTTTCACAGGTCCAAGCAGAGAGAAAAACCCATCACCTACACCACACACACAGAACAGGGGACAGGCAGGGAGGGCAAGGAGAGAATTTCTTCCCCTTTATATAGGCTTAGGGTGGGGTCTTACAACCCTTACCCAGACTTAATGGCTTCCTGAGTCTCTGGAATTTCCTTCCTGCATGGCCCACACAGGAAAGGATGTTTACTTCTAGCTTCTTTACATCCTGCCCCTTGCTGAGAGGCTGACTTCCTGTAAACATCCTCAGAGACCTACACAAGATAATTAAAAATATCCAAGTTGACAACAAAACCTAACCATCACACTACTCAATAAGCTGCATTAAACTAGGTTCTGTATTAGGACTCAAGAAAACATAAACACTCAGAAAAATTCAAAAATAAAAAAGGTTTACTTAATAAAAAGTAATGAATTAATTAAGCATTAATTAATTCATTATAATAAATAAATCAAATGAAAGAATAATTGAAATTATAAATTAAAAACACTCCATGGTTATAAATGTTATTATACCAGATGTGGCGAATAAGGCTCTGTGAGTTGGCCTCTTACATTATTGTTCTTGTATCAGTCAGCTTTCCATCACTGTGGCAAAATACCTCAGAAACTTAAGTTTTAAAGAGAAATGTTCACTTGAGCCCATGGTTTCAAAGGTTTCAGTTCATGATTGGTTGCCTCTCCTGCTATGGGCTTATAAGAGGGACACATCTTTGAAGGAGATTGTGGTTGAACCAACCCCATCTTGTGGCCAGGACTCAAAAGAAATTAGGCCCCAACTTTAGAAGTTCTGCCATCTTCCTTGGAGACCATGCCTTTAGCACCTGGGTCTTTGGGAAACATTCAGAATCCAAGCAGTTGGAGCAGAAAATTATAAAGTCAAATTAATATTTCTGTTCATCAATATCAACATCTATTTGAGAACTGATTCAATAAAATTGAAACATGTTCTGGGTGAATCTAGCCCAGTGGTAAAGGAAATCCATTGCAGCTCATTGGAAATGCTACTGTTATTGAATGTGAAGACAAATCCCTGAGAGCCTTCTTAACACGTGAACAGGCATACAGAATGAGCGAGCACCGGTTAAGGGTACCTATGTCATATTTGATTTCACTATTTGGCAAATCACTATGCCGTTTTAGATGGCATACTTTATCAAGTTAGATTTTTTTCCTCTAAAAGATTTATAGTAAAGGCTGGGAATATGGATAAAGTGCTCTTCTCTCAAGCATGAATATCTGAATTTGATCCCCAGACCTCACATAAAAAGCCAGAAGCCATGGCAGGCTTCTGTAATCCCAGCACACTGACAGTGAGGTGAGGGGTGGAGGCAGGAAAATTTCCCAGAAGATCATGGTGATAGAAACAAAGAACAATAGTAGAGTGGGATTCAGAGATAGAAGCCCTGCCTCAAATGTGGTGGAAAGGCAAGGACTGACCCAAAAGTTGCCCTATGACCTCTGCATGTGAACTATAGCATGCACAAGCACAAATAAGCACATGTATGGACACACAAGCAAAAATAAAAATGAATAAGGTGGAGAGCAACTGAGGAAGACACCTGGTATCAATTGATGTCAATCTTTGGCCTCTACATAAATGAGTCCATTTATGTATGCACACCACACACCTGCACACACATGAGCCTACACACCTAGGAACACATGCAGACATATACACATACACCGTACATATGTGCAAAAAGTAAAGATCCACTGTCATAAACATCATCTGTCCTGCAGGAGCTGCTCAAGCTTGACAACATGGTATGGTTGTCCACTCCATGGTCCAGGAGTCCCAAATAAAAATGTGAAGACTCCTAAGAGAAGATACTCATAATGCTATGTAAAACCTTTATTTACAATTTAATAGATGGCTAAGGGGATGGATTAGCAGTTATGAGCACTTACTGCTTAAGCACAAAGTCTTCTCAGGCTGGAGATTCCAAGTTCAAATCCTCAGAACCACTTTAAAATGCTGGGTGGGAGTCAGGCTCAGCAAGACAAACTCTGCATGACTTCTTTCATGTGCAAATCGCAGCATGGGATAGTTTGATTTGTTTATAAGTTGTAATAAGCATCGGTGGTAACTGGAAAGAAAGCTGGAATGTGGCTGGGAGAGAGGGGAAGAGGTGAGTGATTAAAGGAGAGGATATAGACAGGACAGTGGCCTGACAGAATACAGAGGGGAGAAGAGTCAAGGTGGAGAGGGGGCTAGGAGAAGGAGAGGGTGGAGGGAATATTCACAAAACTAAAGACTGCATGAAATGGTTATTGATAAGCCTACTTCTTCATTAGCTGATTGAATGACATAACTCTCCTACAAAGAGAGGGAGGGGAAATGTGAATGGAAGTGTTCAGCTGGGGTGGAGAAACCTTTACCTGAAAATCTTTGCCATAAGATGTTGTGGATGAATTCCCTCGCCAGGACTGGATCACACCTACAATGAGATGTTTGTTAGGGAGGCCCACGAGGCCTCCAAAACAATGCGTACCATTGCCCAAGCACTTGATTACCCACCAGACCTAGATAGTGAGACCCTATTGCTGAAGATTGTACAGGCTGTGGCCCCAGTACACTGAGGAATCAGGCTGGGATTGAGATGGAAGCCAGATACCTGCCAGCTAGCTGTCACAGTGCTGGAAAGAGCTATGAGAGGTGCTGGGGGATAAGAAATGACAGTTTAAAGAAACAGCGGATCATGCAAACTGCAGAATCAACCAGCCAAGAAAGGTGTACCCACTAGTCCAAGAGTGGCACATGGGCTATGGGGTAATCAACTGCTCTCTGATTGGATATGAGGCCTGTTCAGTGGGAGGGAATTCATGCCTGGTACTAAGAACCATGTCAAAACCTATGGCTTGGAAGGTCCTGGAAGGAAGTTTATGTTGTTCTATGGCTAGAGAGGTTATGTCCTTCAAAAAGTCTTCTGTTTCTGTTTCTCCCTTTTGATCAATGCTACTCTCCCTCATGGATACAGAATCTGGCGCTCTAGACTGGTGATTGCCTGGGAGATTCAAGGTCCATCAGAATGGCAAGACAAGAAGAGAGAGCAACTGCCTAGGACACACACCTGGGCCCTGGAAGCACTCCAGAGGAAAAGGAAGATTAACCATGAGTGCTTCTTTCATGGCTAGCCAGAGAACCTCATCCAGGGAGATGGTGGTGGAAACTTAGGTGACCCAAACTCATCAGTGCAGAAAATAAGAGACTGCTGAGAGCTCAACGTTAAAGTAAACTTCCAACATGCTTTCCAAGGCTTAGGAAACTTGGCCAGAGATGAGGTGGGAAGAATGTAAGAGCCACAGGGTGGGAAGGCAGACTGTGAGGCGTTGTCCTCCCACAGATGTGCGTACATGACTACTGAAGAGGGAGCACCCTCAGGTCAATGAGGGCAAGGGATAGGGACATAAGAGCATAATCCAGTGGGAATATGACCAACTTGCAATATGTTCATACATTAAAGTTCCCAATATATTTTTGGTATGGTCATGTCCATCTATACCCCCAGACTTGTGGCATGGTGCAAAGGGCTGGGCATACACTGGAAAAGGAAGAAATTCACTGGGGCTCACTGATAGAAGTTGAGAGAGACCCTTTCTCAATGATATATATTCATAGATGGATGTATGGATGTATGTATAGATGGATGTACGGATGGATGGATGGATGAAAGATAGATAGATAGATAGATAGATAGATAGATAGATAGATAGATAGATAGATAGACAGATGAGTGATAAGAGGCCACCCGACATCCTCCTTCGGCAGGCAAATGGAGCATGTATCTGTGTGGACACATGCTTGAATCACACACACACACACACACACACACACACACACGTCACATCACACACATGCATTCACACACAAAAACAAGCTAATAAACTTCAGATCTGCTTCAGCAATAGCACTCTTCCATCCGCCATCCAACATGAAGTGACGCGTGGAGAATTCAAATAGCGACAGAGGCCTTTGCTTCTGTTTCCTTCTTGTTCCTTTTCTCCTTTCCCTGAACCCTGCCTTGTCTACTCCGTAGGTCAGTTTCTCATTCCCTTTTATTTTCACCTTAGGTCTTTCCCTGAAAACCTTTTGTAATCACAGGCTGCAAATATGATCTTTGCTGTAGTCACACTCCTTTCTCTCCTGAGTGTTGTTTCCGAGTTTCCACCTGTCTGCTGAGCTTCCCTATAGTGACCTTGCTGTCCCTACTTCAGATCCAGTATTGTCAACCACATGCACCACAAGTCACCCGGCCAACACTCATTGTTTGGACACCCACAATGTGGCAGGCTTTTTCATTCTGGAACAAAAATGAGGTGGCTTAGTCCCCGGTATTACAATGCTCTTAGTCTAGATGCTGGAGGGAAAGGAAGAGCTGTCAGAAATTGCTGGAAGGTGCCCATGATGACACAAAGGAACGTCCTACATCCCAGCTCAGAGTAACTCCCTCCTGCCAGCTCCCTGGGCTTGGAGGTGCCCGTGATGATACAAAGGAACATCCTACAGCCCTCCTGCCAGCTCCCTGGGCAGCAGTTACCTTTGTCTGTTTTTTTCTTTCCCCTCATATGCAGGCAAACCAAAGCTTAATAAATGCAGCTTCATAATTTCTTTCAGTCTGTTATCCATCACTGCTCTTGTGTGCAACCTTATTATGGATTCATATCGGCTTTCAAAACTGGTCTTTTTGGTCGCAGCTCTTTGCTACTGATCTATTTTATACAAACAACAAAAGTTAGCATGTGGGAAGCACAGCTCCTGGCTGTCATCCCAGGGCAAAATGATTCCATGGCTCCCAATATCAATTGTAGGAAGAATACTAATTTCACATTCTGTGCCTGATATCAAAGGAGAGGGCTTTGTGTGTAGTCTCCCATAGAAGCTACACGTATGGACACAAATGTACACATATGCCTTTTCCCAAGTAATGATCTTCTCTGGCTGTACCTGGGCATGTGCCTTGTCTCTGGAAGCCTGCATAAGGGGAACACAAGAGTATATCACATTCTACCCTGTATTTTCTCCCTCCCTTCCCTAATGGACATGCAGTGTGTAGACCAGAGTCTGGAGCACGTGTGGAAACCAGCACATGTTTCCCAAATTACAGGAATTTTTAGCAATGAATAGAAATCAATACAGCACTGAGCAAGAGCAAGAGCTGTTTCTGCAAAGATCAGCCCAGTATATAAGATGTGTCGACATAGCAAAACATAGAAGGCTTGTGCTGCCTCTCCTGCAAAGTAAGGAAACTGATGAAGCATGGAAGGAACTGGAAGGGGACTGCCCAGGTGACAGGGATTGTGGCAGAGCAGACATCTTATACTTCTGGGGTTCTAGCTTCATAGTGTCACCAACACAACACAGGTCTTCAAGCATCTATCTCGGGGACAGGCTGTTTTATGCGTCTATCATTTTGAGCCATTTTTGTTGCCCTATATTTCTAAGAAAATAATTGTAGGTCCCATTTATAACAATTTCATGAGCTCCCCAAACCATCATTCAAATGTTGTTCATATGTTCTTGGAGACTTGATGAAGAATTGAAGCTTTGGGGGTCATCATGCTGTAAAGGTGGTTCTGTCCACCCTCCACTGGGAAAAATTCCCCAGCTGCTGCTTGTAGGACCTCTAGTGGCTGAGAGGGGGAGGAGGAGCATCTCCATTTTAACACAACAAGCTACTGCTATGTAATCTACAGCATTACTGCATGGAGCCTCGGTTTTCTTATCTATGAAATGGAGATAGGGCTAAATGTTCTATAGATGTTCATACCACCCAGTCTTCAGCTATGAATTCTAACATTCTCCCATAGGTGACAAAGACACCCTGGAAAATCATCTGATTGCTGAGGAGTTCCAATGGTCAGAGCCAAGAGAATATCTGCCCTTTGCAAAGAAATGCCTTTACACAATGTGGTGGAACTCAGAGCGACAGGCACTCTCTCTGGTGACTGACTGCCTGTCATCCCTGGATACAGCTTAGAGTTTGTTCAAGCAAGGCTGCCTTGCAGGATACCAGCCCTCTTCCCCAGGTTTCTCTTGTTCTTCTATAGAGAATGGTAAGTCTTTAATTACACCCTGTCACAAACACTGACTGGGTCTGCTCAGACCCTGGTGGTAACAAAGTGGAGAAATCCTTCAGGCCTATATCTTGCTTTGCAAGGGCCTCCCTCTCTGAGTCAACAATGGTGAATTCATAGACCCTTCACTAGGAAGCCAGGCTATGTGACCCACACTCTGAGGGTACAGGAAGGAGAGACCTTTGACTTTTGATCTCTCTGGGACAGCTTGCTAAAAGCCCTCTTGCCTGATTGAGTTTCTTGATTCCCATGATAAGAGTTCCACAAAGAGCACTGTGACCTCGGAACGGCCTCAGGTGAACCACTCTGAGGATGCCAGCACCTGCAGCCCCTAGTGTGAACCAGGTAATGGAAACGCAGAATCGGGTCCTAATTCTAAGATGAAAGTCACCTTTCAGGCCACATTACCCATATTATGAGAGCACCACCTTTCAAGAAGGACCATCTCCCTTAGGAAATTAAACTCCATCAGTGCTGAAAGGTCACTCTGGGCTCACCCTGTCCATGCTGGGTCCTTGCCTTCCTCCCACAGCGGACATTCCTGAGAACAGACTGCAGGACACATGCATCCCTTCCCTTCACCCTCACAGCCATGTGATGATGCACGACCTATGCTTATCTCCACTTTATAACCAAGGAAACCAGGCCTGAAAGACATTGAACTCTTTATGTCTGCATCCTCAGCCTGGAAGTTGAAATGGAGACAGATGTGAATTTAAACCTCAGTGAGAAGAAGTGACTTAGAGACAGAAAAGCAGTCGGGTTTCTGGCCCCCTCCTGCCCCTCTAAATGCTTAGAAACCTGAGCTTTGAAAGAGTCAAGAGGTCAAGGATATAAGGTTTAGAAAGAGATGACACCAAGATCTCTAACCCCACTATCTCTGGAACATCTTTGAGTTCGGTTTTCCTTTTGTACAATGTAAAATGACTCGAAATTGTGCTCTTACAGCCAGTCATCAGTACGCGTATCTAAATGTTCTCTAAGATTGAGTGAACTGGCAACGTTGAGAGAAACTAGGGTGCTAAGGTGCAACAAGAAAAGTGCTGTCTCAGTCGTATGAGGAAGCTTAGGAAGGAGCAATGACTGAGGAAGCCCAGGGCCTCCGCAGGTGTGCTAAGGAAGACAGAAAGATCTAAAGCACATTAAAGAAATACAGGGCAACAGTGACCTGAGCAAGAATGGGCTTCTCTCTCTTCTTCATTCTCTATATCCACGCCTCCCTTCATTTCTTCCTTCCTTTTCCTCTCTTTCTTGCTTCCTTTCCCTCTCTTTCTCTTGCTTTCTTTCTTTCACAGAGCAAAGAAGGAGAAAAAACATGTTTGAATTGGATGAGGTGGGATTGTGAGTTGAGATGATGAATAACTTGTGTAAAGAGAAATGAGGTCTGTCCAGGAATGGAGGGATGGTTTTTCCTGTGGGAGAAGCTCAATCACGTTTAGATGGTAAGGGGAAGATAAAGTTTCCCGCAGGGGTGGGTGTTGTGAGTCAGGTTGGTGGAAACCATTTCTTTTGGATTAGAAGGAAATGGACAGTACCCCCAAACACATCATAACAGAGAGAAGCCTTGGCACCCTCTCCTGAGTGCTCCCTGAGACCAGGGAGCCAATCCATCCTCCAAAGCATTCATGGTTACTGTCTAGCTTTAAAGGGATCTGTGTCTCGAGATAGGAAATATGGCAGACTCCCCTCAGAAGCATTGACTCTCTGGAGCTCACATTGAGCCATCTCCCAGCACACAGGCAGCCAGCCAGGAAAAGAGCGTACATTCTAGAACAGGAGACCAGGAGACACAGGTTGGATCCTATCTCTGTCACTCACCAGCCATGGAAATCTTGGCTGATCTCAATCTGTCCTGAGCCACAGTTTAACACTCTAAAATGTTAACAGCAACAATCCCTTTGAAGCCAGCTGAGGTGTTGGACACCTGTCATCCCAGCACTTGGGAGGTGGAGGCCAGAGGGTCAGGAGTTCAAGGGCATCCTCGGCTTTATAGCCTGAACTATATGAGACTCCATTTCAAAAAAAAAATAAGCTAATAATAAAAGTAACACTACCTTTTTGTTGGGTTGCTCTGACAGTAAGATAGTGTGCCTCACATGCGTGGGTGCTACAGCTCCATGGTGCTTTAGAAAGTTAAGTCTCTACTGCTTTAGTACTTGACAGCTAACATGAAGGACTGGGACATACACCCCACTGAGGCTCATCTAGCATTCCTGGGTGCAGGAGCCTCTGCTGACAGTGCCTAGGGCTGGAGAATGAGCACACAGCCCAGGGTACGTTGTTAAGGCAGCGTTTCCTTCTGCAGAAGGACGCAGAGGTTGATGAAAACACTCAGGCTAGCAAGCACACCGGCAGGAAGTCTGCTCACTTGTTTGTCTCCTGACGTGAGAGTCCTGAATCTCATTCTGATTTGTCAGAGCTTGACCTCACACTCTTATGTGATTGGCTAACACAAAGAAAGGGTGCCGTTTCTAGGGAAAACCTAAAGGAAAGGAAGATTCAGGGACGTTTTATCAAATGCAGAACCAGACACCTTGGGTTTTAAGGGATTGTTGATTCTTCTGTTCTCAAGGATGTCTGACTCAGGGAGGGGGGCTTTCTACAGAATGGCATCCTTCCAGAAATGCATTTCTCTCTTAACCCTTTGACAGAAAAGACAGAACCTCTCTCTCTCTTTCTCCCCTTCTCTCTTTCTCACTCTCTCTCATACTCCTCACAGATACTAGTCTAGTGTTTCCATTTTTTGCTGTAAAGCTTTTCTCAGTTTGCCTTTTTTTTTTTTTCCTTGTTTTGAAATGCTCAGGCTGAAACTCAGGGCTCGTGGATTCTAAGCAAGCATTCTACCAAGCAAACTATATCCCCCACCTCTTCCCCTACATTTACATCGATGTGTAATGTGGATATTTGTTGAAACTCAGAATGCCCGTGACTGCAGAGAAGCCCCTTACAGGGAACATTACCCTGCACAGGCTGAACAAAGACAAGCAGCCCTGCTGCAAAAAAGAAGAGGTTCTCAGGGCTTAGGAGGAATAATCCCTCACTTCCCTTCTCTCAAGTGTGCTTTCCATTGAGTAACATGATCCAGGTCAAAAACTTAGAGTAACAATGACAGGTTTATGACTGCAGAGTCAGACTTGAAGCTGTGTCTTGCATCTACCATGCAGTTGAGCTGTAAGTCACCCTCTCCCTGAGCTTTGGGCCTCTTTCCCAGCCCACCAGCCCTTCTCAGGACAGAACTAACATATTTAGTGCCCAGGAGAGGTAGAGAGCTGGGGTATCTGCATGTGGATCCAAACTGAGAAACATCTAAAGGTCTCTGAAGCAACATGCACACGCACACCCCCCCCCACTGCAGAGATATACAACACTCACACACCATACAAACAAGCACACACTACACTAACATACATCACCCAAACACACACGCACACATTTCAAACACACCATGAATATACATCACACATACACACATACCACACAAATACATACCCTGTGTGTACCGTTACATACATACCACACAAAACAAAACACATGTACTGTATGATTACATACACCACACATGCGCACACCATTGCCACATGCATACACACATACAGATAAAACACTACACACACATTATTCATCACACATACTGATACCGATTAGGAGCAAGGTAGCTTTTTCCCTAATAGGTAGTTAGCTAGGGACTGACCCAATAGAAATACAGATGCCATCTTGCCTGCTCTATCAGGACTAGAACTTATGTTTGATTCAGTTTCATTCAAGATGGCTGAAGGCAACAACTCCTCAGACACAACTTCCTATTTCTTCCCCAGTTTCACAGGCTTAGACCCTGGTGGTGGGCCCTTCCAGCATCAATATTCCTCTGTGGCCCACCAGCCAAATAGGTTCTTCCCCACACACTGGAGCCTGGTGTTGAGGCTTATTCTTATTGGATATCTGAGTCATGGAAATGGGCCTGAAACATGTGTGTAAGTCCCTCCTTCTTTTTCCTTCCCCAGAGGATTTCTCCCTGGACAGACACTTTTCCCTGTCTGAGGGAAATTCTCCCACTCACAAGCCCAAGTTCTCTCTTGGATGTATCAAGATAGAAATAAAAACTCTCATCTGCACCTCCCTTGGTAAGAGAGGGAAACCAATCCCTCCCCTGTGGGCCTTTTGTGGGTGGTTTAGATGGTGGTTAGCAACTTGTGCAAAACAGCTATCAGAGAGATGAAACTGCACTGTGTACATTAAAAAAATTGTGGTGTGAGTGTGTGTGTGTGTGTGTGTGTGTGTGTGTGTGTGTGTGTGTGCCCACACACGTGAGGGTCAGGACCTTCCTTTTGCTGTTGCAAATACGGCAGGCTTGTGACACTTTCTGCATCTAGCTTATGTGGATGGCTTGGAAATTGAACCTAGGCTGGCAGGCATTTCAAGGAAAGCACCCAGCCATCTTCCCAGCCCCCTATGGACATCGTGCAGGCACTCTGACACACAGTCACACTGTGGAAGTTCACAATTTGGGGTGGATCATTTTGTTTTCATTTTCCAACTATTCGTCACTATCACCGAAAACTGCTTGTAGCAATTAAGAAAACCCAGGAAGGAGTAGAGCAAGGACACATTAACACTCGCATCTAGGTCAGGCCAGAGTCCTCAGGAAGAAGAAAACAGGTTATGCAAAGCTAAGTGCAGAGACCTTGCTGTACCCTAGCATTGAGCATTTTCCTAAAATGACTGCCTCCCCTTTGGGAATCTTGACCCAGCAAACTCAGAGGGACTTCAGAAGCTGTTGGCCTAAGAGGCCTTAACAAAGAACAGTCTTGAGACCTGCTCCCTGGAGAGAAAAGAGCTTATTAGCGACATGATCTGCATAGCCTTACCAAGGCCTCCATGGAGGAATCAAGCATTAAGCTGTGTACTGCTCAGAGCTAATTCATCACCTACGCTAGGCAAAAATTCCCTTAAAGAGAATGAGGGTGAAAGCTCATGTTTGTTAGATTTTCTTATGTGCCAGTAAGTATGCTATTGTTTTTCATGGATATTGTCAGTTAACCCTTCTGGACTCTTAGGAGTCACATACTTGGATTCTTCACAGTTGAACAGAAGGGGAAACTGAGGCTAGGACCTGGTGTTTGCTCTCACCTTCCCGTCTCTGAGACGTTCCTCTCAGATCATCTCAAGACTCACCTGTTTGCTCCGATGTCTCCTGATCCACGAGGACTTCTGACAACATTCCAATTCACTCTGCGGCTGCTCAGGCTATTGTAGGTTTCTCTTTCTAGCATGTGTTGTAACTTGAAATCATATCAAGTTATGATAAGTGCATTTCTTTATTGCATGTCCTACCTGCTAAAATGTGGACTTTCATTAGAATAAGGATCACTGTGGTATCTCATGCCCAAAGCAAGGTCTAGCACACAGGAGCTGCAACGTAAACACATACATCCTACACAATGGCTCTCAGCCTGATTGCAACATCAGCACTCCTAACCACTACTCCTCACCGGCCTTCAGGTTGGCTCAGCTTCCTTGAGGAAGTCTCCAGTGCTTCAATGTGCCTGTGCCTGCTTCGTGCGCCATGAAAATCAGTTTTACAATGCAGGTCCTTGGGCTGATTAGTTTAAAGCCAGAGCACTGAGAATCATCAAAAGCCAGCTTAGATATTAAATTTGGTCTTGTTATTTCTTTGCATTTCTTTCTCTACTTCTGCTGTACTTTCTTTAGGAACTCTTGCAATATAAATATTTAAACTCCCGAATCTGCTTTCTATATAACTTTTCTGGACACACCTTTCAAACTCTCAGTTGTCCCTTTGCGGTTGCATTTAGGGAACTTTATTGGCTTAAATGGCCATCCTTATTAATTTGAGTTCTGGCTCATTTCTGCTATGTTTAGCTCAAGCATCGGATTTGTGAATTGATTTTCAGAGATATAACACATGCTATTCACTCTAAGTAGTACCATTTCCATTGAAAACCTCTTGACATTTCCCCATGTGGTGGTTGTTGTCACTGTGAACGAGTGTGTGAATGCCCTTCCATGGTATTCCACGCACTAGAGCACGTGGTGGTACTTAGGCTATACTTGTATGGTATTGATAGCCTGCCTCCGCTGCTGCTGGGACGGGGTGCTGCTCACATACATGCCTCTAGCTGTGCTTCCTGAAGTCCCCACTCCCCTCTATACAACACTGCCTGCCCTTTGGCCCCAGCCCCCCACTCCTCCTGTCTCAAAGCAGCCCCAATGCTATCCAGCCTTTGTCACCAGCGGACTTTCTGTGTTCATGTGGACTCTCAAACTGTGTCTGATGGTGCTGTGAAGATAAGGCCTCCTTCTGGTGGCTCTCAGCCCAAATGCCTCAAATGCAGTCTTCGAGAGCCAGTCCCCAGGGACTGCTGTGCCTTCCACTCTGTCCCTCCTTCTGTCTCTCCTCTGATGGGTGCCCATATGCTCTTGGTGTGTGACTGGCCTCCAGCACTGAGAATGGACAGCTCAGTGCTGTCAGAGCCCATTGTCTTTGAATACACATTCTTCAGACAGAGGTGTTCTCTGGATCTAGAAGACTCAAATGTGGTGTGATGGTGCATGCCTGTATCTCAGCCTTAAGGAAGTAGATGCAGGAGAAACAGGAATTCAAGGATGGCTTGGGCTATGTGAGGCCTTGAATTAAAATAGAAAGAAAGATGAAGAGGAGGAGGGAGAAGATGAGGAAGAGGAGGAGGAACATTCCAGTGCTGAACAGGGATGGGTTCTTAATAATTTTTTTTAATTTGAATATCATTATTATGATTAACTATATACATTGTATGAGCAAATCTTGTGAATGTGTCCCCGTTTCCCTCTCTCTGTCCTCTACACACTGGGGTACTTCCTCAGTGCACATACTGGATATGTCCATAGGTTAGGGGGTTATGAACTGCACCTGAGGTAGCCAGTTTTTCTTTTTTCTTCCCCCTTTGCGCTTTGTTGCTGAGGGGGGCAATGTCTCTGGATATTCTCCCCCACCATGGCTCTTACATTCTTTTCACCCCCTCTTCCACTTAGTTCCCTGAGTCATGATGGGTGAGTTTTAAGTCTGCTTTATTGTTGAGATCTTAAGTATTTTTGGATCTTTGCCCTGGGTTGTGTTGGTATTATTGGTGTCTGTCTCCTTTGACCTTTCATTGGTTATCAGACTTGCTGCGGTGATTGGTTTCCTGTTTGTCTTGTCACTTTTCTCATTGGTTTCATTTGGACCCTGTGTGAAGGCCAGGGGTGGTTTGTCTCCCTCCAGGATTTCAGCCATCATCCAATATCTTGTTGATAGAATTGGATTGTTTCTAGCCCTCTCACTGCCTTTTCAAAAATATAAACAGAATCTCCACCAGAGAGTGAGATCAATATAGGTTAAATGAGACAAGCATTGCTATCTTGGCTAGCTCCTAATGGGTGTGGCCTCTCTATAGTTCTCTGGTAGTGGGAATTTCCCCTAGGAACCCGGGGTTCTTGGTTCCTATAGGATTTTGCCATGGATCCCAGTTCCAGTTAAGGGTTCCTTGTCACTGAGCAGATCTCTTAGCCAGTCAGTAAGCCATTGATTACCCTCCTTGGTTTAGTGCTACTATTGCACAGATGAGCACTTCTTGACTTGCTGGTCTCTTCCATATAGCAGTTTGTTCAGCATTCTTGTGACAACTATCTATATTGTATATCATTGGTCTCTGCTTTCTCCAAATATCATTGACCATTTTCCCCTGGCAGCTCATGCTGGGAGCTGGTTACCTCTTAATAACTTTTTTAGAGTAATGCCAATTTAAATGTGACTGATGTATTTGATTGCCAATGCTAAACCCCAGGCTCTTCTCTTCTGAGGAAAGGGCCCCTAATATAGTGACACTTAGCAAATACAGAGTCCTGGCTATTGGCCAGCTGACCGTACTACTCAGTCAGAGATGGACAGCCTCTTGCTATTGATGGCCACTGCCTATGTGAATGCCTGCAATGTCTGAGAAGAGAACATCTGGGTATATCCAAGCCCAGGGACCACTCCTGCTTGGTAATCCTATGGGATGGTCTGTTGCAGAATCCATTTGACAGTAATCAATGGGCCACCTTACCCAGGCAGCCTTAACTCCCTCTGGACTGATAAGCTCTAAAGATTATACTCAGTGAGTATCTCCATGGCCTTTGCACTTAGAGAGACTGTAACTCATAAATTCTGATGAGATGGGGCATGTTTAATAGATGCCTCATATAATCTATAAAGGGAGTTTATGTTACCTTCTGAAACTCAGTAATTCAATTAATTTGCAAAATTCAGACTCAACTGTTACATACCAGACCTTATTTAATTTAATACATTATCTGCACTCAAGAGATGGATTGTAAATGAAGAAAATAGAAAATATTTCCTTTTATTTTTTGTTAGAGTTTTAAATATTTAAATACTTGATGTGTTCCTTTTCATAAAAGAATTGGTGTAGGCTTTTATAAAGTGAAAGATCCATTCATGAATATAAAGCAGGGCAATTGACAAGCCCTCAGAGTCTATCAATCACACAAATCCAATAGTAACCATTTCTGACCTGCATAAAAGAAATTCTCTGGGTGGGTTCAAAAGAGAAATGCAGTGATTAGTATTTAAATAAAACAGAAAAATAGAATAAATATTAAAGCTGTAATAATGAATGATAATAAATGTTCATTACAAACAATAAATGCTTTACATGTTCCAAACTAAATCTGCATAACAACCCAAATGAATATGTAATTAGTTTGTCCGTTGTAAAAATGAGGTTCAGAGAGATGAAGTAATTTGTTCTGAGTCATAGTAGGTAATGAAACCAGATACCGATCATCACCTCCTTTAATGTTCTTGTCACGAGTCCTGGATGTCCAGCTCAACGCGCTACTACCCGCAGCTTTTCTAGGCTGCTGTGAGGGTTTGAATGTGAAATGCCTCTTAGAGCCTCATATTAAATCCCTCTGCTGATGACAATTATGAAGGAGGAGCCTTGCTGGAGTATGTCACTGGAGGCAAGCATTGAGGCTTACTAGCTCCAAGCCTAGTACTTAGACAAGTTCTACCCAGATGTGTGAAAGCCACGACAAAACTTCCCCTCACAGCTCTAAGACTGAAATAAACCCTTTGCTTCTGGTCCAGTGTTTTGTCCCAGAAAAGACACACTGACATGATTTCTGTGCCATGTTGAACTCTATTGCTCTAGACGACGTCCTGTCCTACCCTATCCTGCGTGCCTTTCGGTGAGAAGATGAGGATGAGAATGGCACATCCCAAGAATGACAATTCCATTTCTTCTTAGCCAGTTCATATCCCTATTGAGTATTTTATTTTCCATATGTAGCGATTCATACCTCAGGTTCAGGGTTCAATAAACTTGACAGTAATGGACACCTTTGAGCTGAGCTGTTCCCATCTGTATGGAAATATGTCGACTACTCACCAGAAAAGGTGTTTATAGACTAGGAAAAGCCCTTCATTAAGTTAAGACTCTCTATTAATTTTTCTAAGAGATTTTTTGTTTTATTCCATTAATGCATATTGAATTTAGCTTAATGTCTTTTTACCACTGTCTAAGGAAACATTTCTTGTCACTCTCAAATGTATAAAAAAATCGATCTATCCCTTGAGATTTTTTTTATACTTACCTGGGCATTCATATTAATAAAAAAAATCTTATTGAAACATAATAGAGATCCAGAACATGTCTCAGTCATTTTGACAATATCTATGAATGTACATAAAGTGAACATCTCTTAGTTCTCAGCACTGATACAAAAGAAGCAGAATATGGCCCGAAAACTCCTTCAAACACTTTACAATCAATCACTGTCTCTTCTTCCTTCACAGGCAGCCAGGCAGCCGGTTTATAACTTTAAATAGTGTGACCAGTTTACTTTTCTTCCTCCACAGAAATTAAATAACGCAAGAAACACTCCTCCACGCCTGGCTTTTATTCAACATTGCAGTTGCACAGTGATTTTGCATGATTTTAACAATGTCAACCATTCACTCACATCACTGGGTAGACTGTGTAAACACCACAGTTTACCGTCCCATTCTTTCTTTCATGAACTGTAGAAGTCATTTCAGGATCAAAGTTCTTACATATATATATATATATATATATATATATATATATATATATATATATATATATATATATATATATGTATATATATATATTCTTTTTAGCAATCTTGTATATGGTCTGCTGTCTTTTCAGCAAAGAGGAAGGTATCCAGGGAAAATGATCTTATGTTGAGTACAGATTTAAGTTCTTAATGATTTTCTATTGAGCTTTAATATTTTTCTTACATCACTTTTGGTTATATATACATATATATTTAATTATCCACTTCATCTAAACTTTCAGATATTTTGGAATGAAGCTATTTATAAGATTTTCATATGAGTTTGATATTTTGGTGAGATCTGTAACTAAATTCTTAACTTATGTTCTTTCTCTGGCTGTTATTTGTATTGTTTGGTTTGGTTTTCTCTGTCATGTTTTGATTTCTATTTCCTTGATTCCCTCTCCTTTCTTTAGGTTCACAGTACATCTCTGTGCTTGGGTTAAATGTGTAGCTCATTGATGCTCAGCTGTCTTACAATAGAGCATTGCTTTAGCTGCTCTGTCCCGTGCTTCCAGGGTCTGAGGTTCAGAGTCCATGGACTTCACACTGTCCATCGTAGCTCCTCCATGACTAGATATCATTGTGTGCTGTCCTGAAAGCCGCTTGTGAAACCACCTTGACCTTCATCTCCATCCGCAGGTGTTAACAGCCTTGTAACCTAGGAAATGCCATTTGATAGGATGTGCGCTGGCACCTGGCATCCCTAGAAAGACTCCCACCTTTGCCCTTCTGCTGGCTTGTTGCAAGTGAATTGGAGCATAGGACGAGATGAAACACCAGGGAAAGTGTGCAGCTGGCTAATCTGGAATCTTGCCTTGGGCTCTCTTGAGTAAGGAGCAAGGCCTTGCCATGTGTGGACCGTTGTTTACCACCACTATGGATACCTTGACTGACAGTTACACAGGATTGTGCTTCGTTAGTTTAAAAATGACTCATTAAAGCTGGGCATGGTTAATCCCTGCAATCCTAAGGCATAAGCAAGATCACAGTCGGTTCAAGGCCACCCTGAGACTACATAGTGAATTCCACATCAGCCTGGGCTAGAGTGAGACTCTACCAAAAGAGAAAGAAAAAAGAAGACACATTCATTATAATATTTTCTAATTTCTCATTGGAGTATTTTGTTTGGTATAAATTCCTTGGTTTTCATAGTTTGAATGGTAAAGAAGTTTTATAAATCTTTCATGTGAACATTAAAGGTTTATATCTTGTGTGTTTCTTTGATTATTTCTCTGATTAAGTCTGTGATTTATGACATTTCACTTTCCTCTGACCTTACTATCCGTCGGCTGCTTAATGACAGAGGTTTCCTTAAAATCTTTCCACTTTGATTATAGAATTATTGCTCCTTTACAAACATCAAAGTCATGAAAGCAGCAGATTGGTGATTGCAGAGGGAGGGTGCAGGGAGTGGGGAGCGAATGGTCCTGGGTAGAAGTTTCCAGTCATATAAACCGGCTCTGGGTAGCTGACAAACAGTGTGAGTGCTGGCTTGCATAGTAATGGATGTGTTAATCTGATCGTGATGATAACTTCACACTGTACGCGTAAATCTGATCACCATGGGGTGCACCCTTGCATATTTCCAGTAACCAACAGTTTAAAAATAAAGATATTATAGCTAAATTAATGAGTTAATTAAATCTCAATTCATAGGCTATCAGATGAGTTTACTGTGGTTGTCTTTCCCCATCATTAGGAATCCTTTGATCACCCACAGGTGCTCTGACTCAGACTCCATTTCACCCGACATCCCTACTTCCAGGTGAGTGGGTTCCTTTCCACTTCACGATTGCAAAACCTTTGTTATTTAGCCTTCAGTTATATATTGTTCCTTTTTCTTTTTTCTTTCTCTTTTTCTTTGGAAACAGGGTCTCACTGTAGGCCAGACTGAACTGGAGCTCCCTATATAGTCCAGGCTGGCCTTAAATTCCTAACTCTCATCCTACCTTCTACCTCAGCACTCATCATCCTAAGGGTTGGGATTACAGGCACGAGATACCACATCCAACTATTACATATTTTTTTAAATAGTGTATTTTTAAATTTTGGTTTTTTTTCATCTGAGCTGAAAACCTGTATCCTTAAAATTCATCTGTTTATACTTACTGTGCTTGCTGACATAAGTGAGCTTGTTTTTTGCCAACTTCTGTTTATAATTGTTATATTTTAGCTATGCTTTCTTTTTCCCTTCATGCTTTCTATTACTGTATTGGGTTAATTACATGCAGACACGATACGCTTTAGAACAACATGTGCTACGTAGCTTGAAATAAATATTATTATTAATAAAATTTTCTTCATTTAATTTTTCCTCTCGTATGGCTTGATAGTTATTCATTCTATTCTATTTTTTTAGTGGCCTCCCTTGACTTTTAATATACTAAATTCCAAAGGTAACCAGGGAATTTCTTTCCCTGGCTAAAAATACAAGGTTAAGCTTCAACTATACTTTTCCATTTTTCTAAACTTTTTTACTGACAACTTCCATATGTGTATATAATGCATTTTGATCGTAATCATTACTGGTCACCTTCTCTTGTCCTTCTCTCTCCCCATCCGCCTTCCAGGCAACCCCATCTTCTGTCCAATGAGGCCTCTTCTACTTGGATAGTTCTTTTAATTTTATTTTTTTCTATCTTGACATTTTCCTAGTATTTATCTTTTTGAGATAAGTTCTAAAAAAACCAACACTTTCCACAGCATTTTATATCATTGCTTTGCTAAGCATAAACCTATTTCTTCCTGTGGAATTCCATTTCCTTTTGGCTGTAGAGCATTCTGCAAGATTTCTTTAGTGTATGGTTTGTATATTAAATGGCCCAAGACACATGTCTTGAAGGCTTGGACCCAGCTGGTTCTACTATTGGAAGGTGATAGGTTTATAAGGATATTAACCTCATCACCAGATTAATCCATAATGAATTCTCAGATGGATGTTCTATTAGGAGTTAAGGCCTGGATGGAGATAGTAGGATTGCCTTTGAGGGAGATAGTCTTTGGCCCTTTCCTCTCTGTCCTGTCTACTTGCCATGAGACAAGTTGAACTCAAGAATCATAATTTATCTTTCTTAAGTCCATTTTTATCAATTCTTTGTTAAATAGAATAAGGAACCAAAATTGGGATTCATAAATTTGGGACACCCCTCCTGAACCCCCAAATCCTGAATCACTATTTCAGATTGCTCAATAGCCCCTCAGCCCCATTTCCATCACCACTAACATTTACATAATTATGGTGCATTTCTTAAAACTAATTGACCAAGTACATCCTCTCATCAGATTTGCTCAGCTTTCATCTCCTGTTCTTTTCTGGTCCCCTAACCTCTACAGGGGACATTACTCTGTGAAGTTGTCCCATGTCCTTAGATGCCTCTCAGCTCCAAGGTTTTCTCACTTTCAATGTTTTTTATGACCTTGATATAAAATTGGATGTTTCTGTCAAGTATTTTATCAAATGCTCTAAAATTGGGATTTGTCTAATTTTTTTTTTTTTTTTTGCAGTTTAGTGTTAGGGATTTGGGGGAGAGCTATCACAGCTAAGCACCATTTTACCACTTCCTGAAAAAAGATACTCATAAGCTATTGCTGTAGACATCCTTCTTGCACACCTGGCTGAGGTAGTGCTTGTTAGGTTCCTTTATCATCAAGTTCCTTGTCTTTTTCTCTTCTTTCAGTTTTATTCTTCAGAAGAAAGTGAACATGAGCAGCTCATATGTAAAGAATCAGGACTTTATTAAGCTCTCCTTGCCCTGATGGTAGAGTATTTACATAATTTATTTAGAAATCTTCTGCAAAGGAAATCTGTCATCTCACAAACATTTGTTACTCAAATTATTCAGATTTGGCCATTGGGAGCTCCTTCAATTGGTTCCAATATTGTCTTGGCATACCCTATCATTGTTTTGTTTTTGTTTAATATTTTCTTGCCGTTTTGTATATTTCTTGTCCCAGACCTAACATCAGCTATTTCTCCAAGGAGCCTTGTTTCCTTTTATTGGAGAAAACAAGATACTAGGTAAACCTGTTCTCAGCATGGTATTATTTCTTTTGTGTCAGTTTAGCTGACAGAACAAGGAGACGTGTGTGTTTACTACTAGCCCATAGACATACACATTTCTATAAATTCTGCTACATACAATCATCCTCGCCTACATTAAGCTAAGTATGTAATTTCATCTAGGAGTATTGGGTTTGTTTACTTTGTTGATTAAAGAATTAAAAGGCAGGAAAGGGTTTTGTAATATTTTATTTATTTATTTATTTAAATATTTTATTTATTCATTTTCAAGCAGATATATATATATATATATATATATATATATATATATAGAGAGAGAGAGAGAGAGAGAGAGAGAGAGAGAGCACCAGGGCCATCACCTTGTGGGTCTGGCATATGTGGGTCCTGGGGAATTGAACCCGGGGCCTTAGGCACTGGAGGCAAGTGCCTTAACCGCTGAGCCATCTCTCCAGCCCTTTATTTATTTTTTAAATATTTTATTTATGAGAGAGAGAGAGAGAGAGAGAGAGAGAGAGAGAGAGAGAGAGAGAGAGATTGGGCCTCCGCCACTGTAAATGAACTCCAGACACATGCACCCTCTTGTGTATCTGGCTTTACATGGGCACTAGGGAATTGAATTCAGGTCCTTCTGCATTGCAGGCAAACGCCTTAACCGCTAAGTCATCTCTTCAGCCCAGGAAAGGGTTTAAAAATAAAGTTTATTTCAAAGAAATTGCTAAAAAGAAAGAAAAAGAAGGAAGAAAGGAAGGAAAGCGAGAAAGAAGAAAGAAAATAAAGGAAGGAAGGAAGACATAGAGAGGGGCAGGGAGAACAGATTCCCTTGGGAGGAGGGTATCCTAGAGCTGGAAAATCCACCTCCCCAATGGGAAGCCATAATTTTAAGGAATGAGGGAAGCCTCCAGTCCAGGGCTCATGATTGGTCAGCATAAGTAAAGATCAATTTACTGATTGGTCCATGATGCATACAGTACTGAGCAGCTTCCAGAAAACCAAGCCCACCTTCCAAGCCAGGAAGAAGAATAAGTGGGGTTCAGCTCTTTGCCATCTTGCGTTAGAATAAAGCCACCTACAAAAGGCCCTTTCCCCTCTCTGTCTGCCTAGCCAAGGACACCATCTCCTATAGTGTTTACATGCTCACATATATCAATCACTCTAGCATTCTTTCTTCACCTCTCAGTAAACTCACCACAATGATGAGAACTCTGGCTCTCACCATCCGCCATCCACCTGCTCAGTTGTTCAGTTCAGTGACAGGGCGGGCGCTAACCACACTCCTGGGAGATACAGATTTTCAACTACACCACCGTGTGCACCCCCAGTTTCTTCTGAGCCTTTCTTTACGTTTCCAGACCCCACTCAGTTCCAAGGTTACTTTAATCAGTGTTGACTCATTTCCCTTACCCAGTGAGGTGCCTTTGCGTGTTGCAAATACAGTCAGATGGTTTAGTCACAATCCTACACTCTATTCTGAGAGTCCTGCATGAGGAATTTTAAAAATATACATTTATTTATTTGCAATCAGAGAAAGATAGAGGGAGACAGACAGACAGATAATGGGCACACCAGGGCCTCTACCACTGAAAACAGCTCCAGATACATGCAGCTACTTTGTGCATCTGGCTTTTCATGGGTACTAGGATTTGGAACCCAGGTTGTTAGGCTTTGCATGCAAGGGCCTTAACCTCAGAGCCCTCTCTCTAGACCTGTATGAGGAATTTTTAATGTGTGTACATTTTTTTTTCATTCTTTGTGCTGTGAAATCGATGGTTTTGAATGAATTCCACTCATCCCCATTTATACTGACATGGAAGATTTTTCTCGCTTTATAAAAGCCTCCATGCTTTCTCTACTGGATTCCTCCTCTCTGGCATCTCTGAATTCCTATAAACCACTATTTTCATAGTGTATCTATAGCTGTGCTCTTCCTAGAACATCATACAAATTCACCTTTTTGGATTTGCCTCTTTAGTTAGTAATATACATTTGCCATAGTCTGAATGATTGTGTCACTCAAATCATTAAAATTCCAGCCTTCATTGTGATGGTAGTTAAAAGATGAGATGGGGCTGGGAAGATTTCTCAATGGTTAAAGCACTTCCCTGCAATGTCTAATGACCCAGGTTCTATTCCCCAGGACCCATGTGAAGCCAGATGCCCAATGTGGTGCATGCAACTGGAGTTCATTTGCAGCAGCTAGAGGCTCTGGCACACCCATTCTCTGTCTTTCTCTCTTCTCTCTATCTCTCCCTGCTTGCAAATAAATACATAAAAGTTTTTGTAAAAGTTGAGGTGTTTGGGAGAGGATTAGGTCAGAGACCATTTGAATGGAATTCTTTCTTTCTGTATTAGTCGGGGTTCTCTAGAGGAAACAGAGTTGATAGAATGGATTGTAGTAAAAGGGAATTTATTGGGGTAGATTACGACAGTCCAACAATAGCAGTCTGCAGGCCCACAGGTGAAGGAACTGGTAGCTGTTCAATCCACGTGGCTGGAGGCCTCAGTAGTCCCAATCCAGTCCAGAAGAAAGCCTAATGGTTTCCTGGGGAGTGTGGCTCTTCAGTCCACAATGTGAGGGCTAGGAAAATGGGTTCCAATGTCCAGGAAGGGTAGGAGAGCAGGATGTAGGTGCAAGTCACGAACAAGCACCAGCAGCCAGGGGAGGACCTTTCTTATTTTTCTCTTGGAATTTTTCTTGAACAGATATTTTGAAATACAATGAAATGAGTTTTCATTCCATGATCATATAACATTGTTCTATTTGTCTCAACCACTTTTGAGAACATTCATTTGTTTTGTAGTTCTTAGCATGTGGAGACTATATACTTTGTATTTGGGGAGAACAATAGATATTTTTAAATTTCCAATTCTAATCTTTTGTTGATGGTAGAGTAGACAGTGACTGCTATTTGTGTATTGACATGTATCCTATATCCTTGCTCTATATACTTTCTTATTTGAACAGGAGGCTTTGGTGGTGGTGCTGATTCTCTGGTTTTTTTTTTTTTTTTTTTTTTTTTTTTTTTTTTTTTTTTTTTTTTTTTTTTTTTTTTTTTTTTTTTGTTTTTTTTTTTTTTTTTTTTTTTTTTTTTTTTTTTTTTTTTTTTTTTTTTTTTAATATGGACCATGTTGCCATCTACAAAGACACTCTTGTTTCTTGCTCCTTTTTTGTATATTTTACTTCACTTCCTTATCACAATAACTAAGTGTTCTCCTGGGTGTCTGAATAGGGAGTATTCACAATGTTAAAGGAAAAACACTATTACTTCCCTCATTTGGTACTATAGATAAACTGGGGTGTGTTCTAAGTGTACCCCTACAAATCAGGTTTCACGGAAGATTCCTTGCTTAATATTGTGGTCCTCATTCTGTATGGTTCAGCATTTGTCTAAGGTCTTTGTTTATTGGTTCTCCTCCTCTTCTTCCATCCCTTCTTCTTTCCCCTCTTCCTCCCCTCCCCGTTCTCTTTGTCTCCCTCTCTCTTCCTCTCTGTTGTGACAAGTTTTCATGTAACCAAGTCTGATCTTAAACTCCTTAACCTTTTGACTTGCTTCCAGAATTCTGAATTGCAAGCATGTGACACCATGCTCAATGAGATATTTCATTTTTTTATAAAGTATTTTCCACTGTAGCTAAATTAAAATAACTTTGGATAAGTTTGAGTCTTTGTTTTGCTCTCCCATGGTATATTCTAGTACTATATGAGATGTATATAAAATAAACGGAGTTCTCCCCTTAAAATATACTAAAATAGCAAAATGTCTTGTAATGAATTAAATTTTTAATGAGAAATACATGCACGTAGTACAACATCCTAAAAAATACATAAGAACATATCAGAGTCTTTTCTTCCCATGCTCCTGCCATCCAGAAATAGTTTATGCATATTCAAGAATGTATAAATATCATATAAATACATTTTAGACAAATAACATTTACATGTTGTTCTATATTTTAGTTTTACTTTTACTTAATGTATGCTGGAAATATTTTCAACTTTAAAATTCCAAAGAATTTTCATTACTCTTTTTACAAGTGTATTATTCCATTATTTAATTTATTTAATGTGGAAGTCTTTTATGAATGCACCTTAATATTTTCCTAGTGATTTATGCTTATATTTGTACAAAAAATCTTGTAAATATATATTTGTGAAAATTCACCAGGAGAAATTACCAAGCTATATCATCAGGGTAGGAAGATGAATTTTTCTAACTGACTTTTTCTGAAGTAATATAACCAAATATTCTTATATTCACCAATTTAATAGATAATATATTTCTTAAAATGGTTTAATGTGTATTTTTATTATCAATGCTCCACTCAATTATACTAATTTTTGATAAACAATATGCTTATATCTGTGTTAGTGTTATGTTGCTATGACAAAACACCTCAGATAGGGGCTGGAGAGACAGCTAGTGGTTAAAGGTGCTTGCTTACAAAACTTGACAGACTGGTTCATATCCTCCATACCTGCTGAGTCCAGATGTGCAAAGTGACACATGCATCTACAGTCAGTGTGCAGAGGCCCATTCCTTCTCTCTCTCTCTCTCTCTCTCTCTCCTCTCTCTCTCTCTCTCTCCTCTCTCTCTCTTGTGTCTGCAAATAAATAAACTATTTTTTAAATGCCTTAGATAAACAACTTAAAACCTGGGGTTTCTGCCATGGTTGTTTGGCCCCACTGCTTAGGGCCCAAGGTGAGGGAGAGCCTCGTGGAGGAGAGTGAATAGTGGTGTAAAATCTCTCAATTGTGCCGTCAGCAGGAGCCAAGCTTTCAGCACATGCTGCTATGGGGTAGAGTTAAGATTCATTACCAATTGTTGTGGTTACCTTCACAATGCTTGGATAAAGCATCTGTCCAAAAGGAGCTAATGGGAGGAAAGATTTTATTTTTGCTTACAGTCCCCAGTGGAATCTTCATAATGGCAGGGGATTGCATAAGATGAGCAGAGACTGCACATCACCTTCTTGCTACAGCATATGGACAACAGCAGCACGGGAGTGAGCTGAGCTCTGGAAGGAGGACCTGGCTCTAACACACTTAAGCTCATTCCCAACAACACATCTCCTCCAGCAAGCTCCACCTCCCAAATTGTCATCAGCTGGGGACCAAGCATTCAGAACATATGAGGGTTTTTTTGGGGGGGACATCAAATTGAAGCCCCATATTCTGCCCCTGGCCCTTATAAACTGGTAACTATCCACAATGTCAAATAGAATGCCTTCAGTCCAACTTTAAAAGTCCTCAGAGATTTTATTAATTCCAACATTGTTCAAATATCTCCATAGTCTAAAGTCTCTTAATGATGAGCCTATAAAACACATAGTGGCATAGAGTAAGCATTCACATTGCAAACAGTAGCATCATAAGGAAAGACTGAACCAATGTAATATCTAGAACAAATAGGGTACACATCACATCCTATATCCAGAGATATAATTTAAACAAGCACTTGTATATGTGGAAACATTCTCTATTGGATTATTTACTATATACAAAAATTGATAATATCTTCAATGGCCAATAATAAGAAAATCAATAATTAATGTTTAGAAATTGTGTAAATGGAATAAATTTACATGTTAAAATAATAATCATGAGAGCTATGTAGCATTCCATAAAATGTTATGGGTCTAAAAATTGTTAAAAGGAAGCAAAAACACTACAATAACATGTATATAAAAATCATTATACATATGGGTGTTTGGCAGTGATTAATTTTAGCTGTTTTTAAAAATATTGCATTAGGTTTTTTTTCACAGCTTTAAACAATATATGTTAAGTACTTTTATGACCCTAAGTGATTTTTTTGGGAACTTTTCCAAGAGTTCTTATTTTATGACACATTTAACCATTATATTTTATTGTGTTATTTTTCTTAAGCCATCAGTCAGTTTAAAACATTTAAAAAGAACACTTTAATAATATACTAATTATTTTGCTACAAAGTGGCTGATTCAGAGTTTGCCATAGCAGAATAACATTAAGACCTGAGTTGTTAAAACCCACCTCTTTAGAACTGTCTTCTTGTCAAACAGTTATATTAAAAATGCACCACTATTCTACCAAGGAGTAAAAGGAGAAGGGGGGAAGAGAAGAGAAAAACAGGGAGTACTTGCTGTTTCAGGATTTTTTTTTTCTCTCCATATTGGGTGAAAATTGTGGCATTTTCCCTACTTACATGACAGAATTATTCCAAGACTCATGAAAGAAAACACAAGTTACTGCTAATAGTTATAAACATGCATATTAAGTCTAAGTGTGCAGGGTTCCACCTGCTTTCGGGAAAAGGCCACGAGTCAGCACATCCATGTGGACCTCACAAATACCTTGCAGAGTTGGGTTAAACACAGGTCAGTTATGTCTAGCTCCACACTTTCCAAGGTGCTGAGGTTTTTTGTTTTGTTTTGTTTTGTTTTTATGGGCAGGGTTCCCCAACACTTTTTGACCAGCATTGCTTCAGGAATCTTGACCTCAGGAGAGACTGAATGAGAAAATGCCCAGGCTGATGCTGACTTTGAAATATCTGACAGGACACGGGGCTAAAAGCATCTGTCAATAATTCATTTCAGGTTACAGGGCAGAACAGGATCCCCGCTGGTTTTAAAGCCATTAATTGGCTGTTAGACTCCATTAAGTCACTATGGATGTGAAAAGCATGTCTAACGTTTAAAAAGACACAGATAATAAAAGCAGTTCTTTCCCCCACACTGGTGTGATTTCTACCAATGGTGAGAAAAGCCTAGGTCATAACATCCTGGAAATGGAGATGGACATCTACCTTTCTTTGGGTTTAGTGTCTAGAAACCAAAGTGGAGGGGAGACAGCATGCTGTTCTCCAACCATTCCTCCTCTCTTCCTGTCTCATAATGTAATGAATTCCTTTTTGCAGATATTTTACTAAATGTATATATTTTAAATGTGCAATGGGAAGGACCACATAGGCTCAAAGTCAATTTGCCAGAAAAAAATAGTCAATTTTCTTCAAATCTCCGATTTATCAAACACTGGGAGAGATTTCTTAAACACAATCTAGACAGATTACAAAGTCATTTGACACTAAAAGTCGTCACAGTAGCAGAGTATGGGGCACCTTTGTGGACAGAAATGTAGATCGACATGAGGGCCGTGTAGATCAGGGACAGTTGAATGTGTTGGGTTTGATCATCTGACAAAATGATGCTGAAGGTATTGGTGATTCTCTACATTTGTTTTGGGTCCATATGCGGTTTTAGAAGTGGGTGCTTGAGGCCGGGAAGATGGTGCAAAGCTTAAAGGTGCTTACTTGCAAAGCCTGCAGGCCTGAGTTCAATTCCCCAACTAACCATGTAAGCTGGGCACAAAAAGTGGTGCAAGTGTCTAGTGTTAGTTTGTAGCAGCAAGAGGCCTCGAGTGTCCATACACACAGGGCAAATTAAAATCAAAATGGGTGAATTCCACATTCAAGTATTGTCCACCAGCTTCTTCCCTCTGCTCTACAGGGCACTTCTCATACAGTCAAGGAGTTCTAGGAGCACTCTTGAAAAACTTCCCCAGTTTCCACATTTCCTTCCTCCCTTCCCTTGCCTTCCTAAAAGAACCCATGGGCCTAAGGAAAACTACAGTGATATACGGGCTATGTGGAGCAGCTGATGGTGTTGATTTTCATGGAGATCTTCCTCTATGTGAAGCTAACTTTTCGCTTTGCCTTTTCTAAGCCTACAGTTCCCAGGAATGCTCAGACAGGAAGATGCAATGGTTATTTATGTCTTAATTTTTCAGATAAAGAAAATCAGACCCGAAAAGTTTAAGTGAATTTAAAGATGACACAGAGAGAATACACATTCTGCTTTGCAGAGATTTTTGTTTTTATCTTGATAGCATTCTGGAGTCGCACCCTGCAAGTCCTCACCTGATCCTGATGTTGAGCACTTTAGGAACATTTCCTAGAACAATGCTTTTCTAGATCTAAACAGCAATTAGACAACAGCAGGACGGGCAGGGCCCATTCTTCTGGATGAAGGTGATATGATCTCCCCAACCACTCCTCCAGGAGCTCCCTGCATTTCCTTCCTTCCTTCCTTCCTTCCTTCCTTCCTTCCTTCCTTCCTTCCTTCCTTCCTTCCTTCCTTCCTTCTTCCCTTCCTCCCTCCCTACCTACCTCTCTCTCTCCCTTCCTTTCCGTTCCTTCCTTCCTTCCTTCTCTCTCTTTCTTTCTTTCTTCTTCCTTCCTTCCTTCCTTCTTCCCTCCCTCCCTACCTCCCTCTCTCTCTCCCTTCCTTCCTTTCCTTCCTTCCTTCCTTCCTTCTTTCTCTCTCTCTCTTTCTTTCTTCTCCTTCCTTCCTTCCTTCTTCCCTCCCTCCCTCCCTACCTATATCTCTCTCCCTTTCTTTCTTTCCTTCCTTCCTTCCTTCCTTCTTTCTTTCTTTCTTTCTTTCTTTCTTTCTTTCTTTCTTTCTTTCTTTCTTTCTTTCTTTCTTTCTTTTTTGGCTTTGTTTTATTTTGTCTTTTGAGGTAGGCTCTCACTTAGCCCCTAGGTGACCTGGCATTCACCATGTAGTCTCAGGGTGGCCTCTAATTTATGGAGATCCTCCTACCTCTGCCTCCCAAGAGCTAGGATTAAAGGCAGGCACTGACTTGCCTGCACACCTGGCCATTTCTTTCCCTTTCAGTGGTGCGTGCCTACATGCTTCCAGCAAATAAGTGCTGGAACACCAATATTACTTTATTTTGTTTTGTTCCAAGACAAGTTTTCATTATATAGCCCTAACTGATCTGGAAGTGACTATCTAGTTGAGGCTGGCCTTGAATTTACAGCACTCCTCCCTTCATCGGCTTTCTGAGTGCTGGGTTATAAGCACATGCTGCCAGGCCTAGGTAGCGAGGTTGGGTTGTGCTGCACATATATAAATGTCCTTCTTTCCAAAAATACTCATATTTTTCTAGTGCATCTATGTCACATTGTTTGAAATCAGAACATTGTAAAAACCTGCAGAAACATTTACCAAAAAATAAATCCACGATGAATTATGCACCTGCTGTCTACAGCCACATTGAGATGCTGGAACAGGAGGGAAGTCGAGCAGCATGCACGGATTTGGACAGAGTCTCTGGGATTTTCAGCGTATGTTTCTGGTGTGCTGCTGACACTGCTGAATGCATGGTGCAGGAGACTTGGGGACTCTGAAAGTTAGCAGCAGCCCCAGTCCAAGAAAAGCAATGCAGGAGCTTTCAAGCTTTTTGCTATTACTGTCTGCTTTTATTTTATTCTCCACCACCATGGCTCTTCATGTGGAGAAGATTCTCAAAACAAACTTTCAACAATTGTACCAAACAGGAAGAACTTACCTTGATAACTGTCATGGTTTCATCCAGGTGTCCCCCACAAATAAATGAATGTGTTCTCAGTGATCGATCTTCAGCTGATGGCAGTTAGGGAATTACAACCTCACTAGAGCTGTGTTGCTGGGGCGGGCTTATGGGGGTTATAAGCCAGCTCCCTGTTGCTAGTATTTGGCACACCTTCCTGCCGCTGTTTGCAGTGCTGTGGTGGAGGTGATGTCCACCCCTCTGCTCATGCCATCGTTTTCCCTGCCAGGAAGGAGTCTCCCCTCAAGTCTGTAAGCCTAATAAACCCATTCCTCCACAAGCCACTTTGCTTGGGTTCTTTCTGCGCAGCAACTAGAAAGCTGACTGCAACAATAACCAAGTTCTTGTTCCGCTCTACAATGGACATGATTCTGAATCCACTAGTTTCCAAAACATACTTTGGATTACCTCTCATTTCATGCCTGTCAACTCCCCAGTTACCATTGATCTCAATCATGAATACAGAAGCAGGAGCATGCAATTAAAATAGAGACCTTTGATGAAAACTAATTCCACTTGCAGAGTTGGAAACAGGGGTCTGGAGAGCTTGAACAGGTTGCTTAAAGTTGCAGCTTATAGGTAATGGAAGCTCAAAAAGTTCTCACAGTTATGTTCTTCGTCTATACTACTTACTATTCTTTACCAAACAAAATGTACTATTGCTTTTAAAGCATTGGTCCGATTTCCTCTATGGAATGTAGTATCTTTAAAGATCTCCTGAATACTTGGATGTACATGTCTGTGTAAACTGAAATCTGCCAAGTTATCAAAACTAGAAAAGCACTTTTATCTTTCCAGAATAGCAAGCAGCCTTTTGTTTTACATATAAAGTGACATCATTGAAAGAACTCACCCTTTGCATTTGTTTCTGGGAAGCCATGGAAGATACAATGGAATTTCCAATCTGTTCCAGATCTCTGATGATAACTAAAACTCCTTAGGAACAAGGTACAAAAAAGAAGGGTGAGCACGGTAGAGATATAAGAGCCAGATAAGAGGGGAACACACCTTTACGTGGGGAAAACATTCGGTAGAAAAGTAGGGACACCTGCCATAACTCAGCAGTGGCTTTGAGGTGGGTGCATTCCACAAAGACAGTTTCCTCACACAATGTTCTTTTTCTCCATAAAAATACAACTCCTAACAAAAAAGGCATAAATATTTACTAGGCCAAGCATGAAATTATGTTTAGAGATGTGGTCCAAAGAAAGTCCAGGAATATACACAAACCTTCCTCTTTATGTGACCATGTTGGAGGAGATCCACCGGCTTCAGTGTGTGTCTGACATACAAGGAGGGTCTGAAGCTGCTGGAAATTAACCATGGTCCATTATAGTAGAGCCAAGTCTGCGGAAGCCCCTGAGCCCTGGCTCCGAGCTCTGATATGACAGAACTGGCAATGGAAACAAGTCAGGCAAAAAGAAAATGTTCCTGATTAGAGAAAAAAAA
>PVHP010011449.1:23245-47063 GCA_004024765.1 Zapus hudsonius | reverse complement strand
CAGAGTTGTATGACATGCTAGGAATATCTCATCATCTCCTGTGGCATTTTGATCTGGAATCTGGAAGCAAACTGTTGGCTGTCCTTTAGCTCTGGTGTCTCCAATTATCTTTGACTTTCACATATGGTTACTAAGTACTCAGAATGACAGTTATTGATATCTTGTTGAAGAGTGTAGATATATAGCACATATGGTCAGCATAAAAGCTAGTTAAAGTATGGCACACAAGCTCCAACTCATTCTGCGTAACATTCAGGCTTAGCTTTATGGTGCCACTGTAAGTCATATCTAAACAGAGAAAGCAGAAATGCCTCATTCTTCTCTAAGTATCCAACAGTTGTAGGTACAGGCAGAACATGTTTCTGGAAACAGTTTTCTTTTTAAGAAATTAACATACATTGATTTGATGTAGGAAAAGGCAATCAAAACCACATAGTCTTGAAAATATCCCTAGTTCATCTGTATACCTATGTGTGTCCCCATTACCCAGTAAATGTAGGAAGCAGAATAGCAGACCTGAAGACCACTGCTTTTCCTTCAGATGAAGACCATTATTTGAGCATGGGGTTGTGTCCTGGAGCAGGTTATATGCCTTGTAATTTAATTTATTTTTAAGACGTGTGCTTGAAGTATCAGAAGTAAAATTTTGTCTGAGACTGACTGAAATGGTTTTAAGAATAAGACTGAAACTGATAGTTGATGAATTATAATAGTTTAAATTTTATATAACCTTTGACAAATCTTTTTTGAAAGAAAATACACATCTGGACAAATAATGCTTTTTACTTAATTTTAAAAGAGAAACATAAAGCTATTAATCTGATGTACATTATAGACACTTGGGTTAACATTTATCAATTTTATGTTATACTCACAACAGCCAGCAGTTTATATCTGAATAGTACCAATATTATTTATACATAATAATTTATGTATTTATGATTTGGCATTAACTCACTTTGACTCAGAAATTGAGAATGGGACTTCTTTAAACATGACTTTAAACAGAGGTTTTCCTAAGACATGGGGAGTTTCTTTAGTTCTTTTTTTTTTAAAAAAAAGTCATAATGATTAAAACTAATTTTTAAAATAAAACTTAAGCCCTAAACCCAGTGGTAACAATTAGGCAGGATTTGCATGAACAAGACAGGAACTATTTTTAAAGTTACAGTCTTTTCAGACATAGTGTAATCTTATAATAGAAAATTTAGTAACCTTAACCATAAAAGACTTAGTTTCTGTAGTAATTAAAAACTTAACAGCTAGAGAAACATAGATAATTTCATTAAACAATACAAAACCACTTTTTATAATTATTATCATGAACAGAGTAACATCAGTGAGCTGAAATTTGAACTTTGACATCTCAAGGCATGGTAACCTAAATTTATAACCCGAATGATATGAAATCTTATAACAATTTAGAATTGCCCATTTTTGCCTGATGATAGTCTCCTGGTCTCCCATACAGGGCGTTACTCAGATTCGGATTGGGTATTTTGAACTCGTTAAGCAGAGTTTACTAAAATTAAAACAAAGCCAGACTTTATCAACATTGTTTATGAGGGTGGGAGAATGAAGATGCAAGGATGCTGACCAGCCTATTGTAGATGTCTCTTGTTTGTTTTTTTCCAGTTCCTCCAGGCTCTCTTGTCATCAGTCTCCTCCCTATCACAAAACAGCAACATTCTATTTCAAGGTATATGCAACATTCTGGGAGTTAGGATAACTGTGTGCACACAGATCTACAGCTGTTTTCTCTGTTCTGTGAGGACCCTTATCACAGTCTGAACTCTGCTAATGTGCTCCCTCTGATTATTGAAACTGACCTGTAGTAAACAGCTCCACAATCCTGGGATGAACATCCAAACCTGACACAGTTTATGGGGAGGAATGGGGTTTATCTCAAACTTATAAATCCAGGGGAAATTCCATCAATGGTGGTAGAGGCTGCCAACTTCCATGTATGTATCCAAGAGAGAGAGAAATAAACTATCAACAGTCTGCAAACACTAAAAAGCAGCAGCAAGCACACACCCCACAGAGTTCAGACTGATCTCCATACCTTTGGGGTTGGAATCAGATCCACTCCCAAACACACCTTTGGGTTGGACCCCAGTATCTGTCCCCAGTGATACCTCTTCCAGCTAGGCAGCTGGAGACCCAGGTTACAAGCTTAATAAAACATCTGAGTCTATGGGGGACACACAATCACATTCAAACTCCCACATCACCCTTTGGAACGTTTGATCTAAAGATCCAAGAACATGCAACTATTAAATGAATATAAGGCTTCGATATTTTAACAAAATTGCATGAAATATATCCATTTCATAAGTGATCCTAGAATAATGAATTCTTATAATCTTAAAATGATTCTTAAGGGCTGGAGAGATGATTCAGCAATTATTGTGCTTTCTGCAAGCCTAATGACCTGAACTAGGTTCAATTCCCCAGTGCCCACATAAAGCACAGTAGCAAATGAACCTGGAGTTTGCTTGCAGTGGCTGGAGCCACTGTTACGCTCATTCTCACTGTCTGTCTCATTTCTAACTCTCTCTGCTTGCAAATAAATAAATATCTTTTAAAAGTACTATTCTAAAGCACACTACTAGAGGATGAGGAAATAGCTCTAGTGGTAAAAGGTACTTATTGGTAAAGCCTGTTATCACCCAGTTCCCATTTTAAATTTAAAGTGAGATTCTCAAAGTGACACATATATCTGGAGTTCGATTTTAGTAGAAAGAGGCTATGGGACACCCATTCTTTCTTTCTTTATCTTTCTATGCTTGTAAATAAACAAATAATATAAAAAGAACACCAAACATCCAGGCACACTACATGGCTTTGTGTGATATGCAAGAATCATGAAGTTTGACTTTTAAAATTGGATGCAAAACTGTTATCAGATATATATGAGGTTCAAATCCGAAGGCCTTTTCTCCCTGTGTACCCCACCTCAAACTGTTTCAAAGTAAGCAGAGGACTTCACACCAAGTGCAAAGTTGAAAGCATCTAGCATAAAAATCTGGATTTTTTTTATAATTGAACTGGATCTTATTTACATTAAGAATACAGGCAAAATTCTCTGTAAACTTGTAAAATTCCATTAGGAAGACAGATGTCTCATATCCAAAAGAACTGCCCAAAGAAATTAAAGAAAAAAGTCACAAATATTCTTGGAAAATGTCTAATAAAAGTTTCATATGGCTTATAAACACTTTAAAATTAATTTACTAAGCCCAATAAAGACTTTGCTTTTCCAACAAGCTTCTGGAATGCACTCTTGACCTCTTTGTTCCTCAGGCTGTAGACCAGAGGGTTCAGCATGGGGATGACCATAGTGTAGAACACAGAGGCCACCTTGTCAGTGTCCATGGAGTGACTGGAGCTGGGCTGTAAGTACATGAAGATGCTAGCCCCGTAGAAGATGAAGACTGCAGTGAGGTGGGAAGCACAGGTGGAAAAGGCCTTTTTACGGCCCTCAGCTGATCGCATCCTCAGAATAGTAATAAAAATAAGTATGTAAGAGATCAGTATAACTAAGACACTTAAGAAAATATCAAATGTTGCCAACATGAACAACACAATCTCGTTTGGGTAGATATCAGAGCAAGAAAGAGCCAGAAGTGGGGGGATATCACAGAGAAAGTGATTAATCACATTCGAATGACAGAAGGAGAGACGGAAAGTGAAGGCAACCTGAATAGGGGATTGCAAGAATCCAGATATATAGGAGCCAGTGGCCATTAGAACACACCTTGAACTTGTCATGGTGGTGGTGTAATGCAGGGGTTTACACACTGCTGCATGGCGGTCAAAGGCCATTGAGGCCAGGATGAAGCATTCAATGCAGGCAAAGGCTACAAAGAAGAACATCTGGGCAGCACATGCGTTGTAGGATATGATCCTATTTCATGTGAGAAACCCTACTATCACCTCAGGAGTGATAGCAGAGGAGTAAACACAGTCCACAAAAGACAGGTTACTGAGGAAGAAGTACATGGGAGTGTGGAGACGAGAGTCCAGCAGAATCAACATGATCATCCCGAGGTTCCCAACCACAGTGATGCAGTAGATGAGAGTGAAGATTATAAATAAAGGAACTTGCAGCTCAGGAGTGTCTGTTATTCCCACAAAAATAAATTCAGTCACCTCTGAAATATTCTCCATCAGAGTCATTTGGAAATTATGATAAATTCCTATGATGAGATGAGGAAATGAACATTATGTTAGTTGAACACCTCCATGAGATCTGAAGAATGACTAAGGCTCCTGTTTCAGTTTCCTGTCTATTGCAGAGGTCTGCATGAAATGCAGTGGTCTGAGAACTTGGTTGGAGCAGGCATCTGATCATGTGGAATTGAGACAGATGGGGCATCTTTGCTGATAGAGGTTGACTTAGATGCTTCATACTCTATCTCTAGGTCTTAAATCCATTTTTGCTCATACAGAAAATTCTGTTATACAAAAACATAATAATCATTATTTCTATTTTTAATATCTATCAGAATTCATGTCCAACATATACATTGATAACTTTAAATTTTATTATTTATTTTAATAGTTTATTTTAATAAATTTTAAATTTTAATTGATTACTTTTAAATTATATTCATTTCTCTGCACATAAAATTCTTCATACCCAAGGCAGATATGATATATCTTTGTCTTTACTAATAGCCATGGTGAAATTATTTGTAGTCTCTACCTCACCGGTTCTACTTATGATCTTGCTTTGTGTATAACCATCAGCCCAGGCATTTCTAAAAGGCATCTGGTGTTTCTGAGCATGGGAATCTCAATGCTCCAGAGCAGCCTGCTCAGTGGGAAGAGTAAACAGAGAATGGACAGTAACACAGTGACTGTTTACCTGGTTAATCATAATGAGTGTAGTTTTCATTTTTTCACTTGTAAATTAAAAATGATTAGGCATGGTACCTGCCCCCTTAAAGTCTTAACTGATATGGTTGCACATTTTATAAAACTTACTTTTATCCTAGGCAGAGATAACAGGGCTACAAACAATAAGATCCAGAATGTCTTCAAGTCCAGAGCATGGGCCCCAGGTCCACAGCAAGGAAAGCATTGTTCTTGACAATCTCCTTTCCCACCAGTGGAGCTGCAAGTAACGAAGCCTAGGCTAGCAGCCTTGCATATATGAAGGCAGAGATGACAAGCTTTGCACACCTCTCAGGGGAGATAGTGCCATGTGAATAGATGTCTCTGGAGCTTCCTGACCTCACATTTTCCTTTGATAGAGACAACAGAGGGTGCTGCTTTAATCTGGATGGAGAGTGCATGTGAGGACCTGAGGGAACAGTAGCCTAAAGGAGAGAGCCTCAAATCATCACATCAGCTGTGCCACAGCTAGGCAGCAAAAATAAACAAGAGCCGGGTATGCTGGTGCATGTCTTTAATCCCAGCATTTAGGAGGCAGAGGTAGGAGGATAGTTATGACTTCAAGGCCACCCTGAGACTACATAGTGAACGCCAGGTCAGCCTGGGCTAGAGTGATACCCTACTTTGAAAATCCAAATAACTAACAAACTAAAACTCAAATCCATGGAGCAAAGGAAAGTGGCAGCTATATTTTGTACCACAATGATTCCCATTTTGATTACTATGATCTACAGTCTCAGGAGCAAGTGTGTGAAGAAGTCCACGAACAAGGCCATGAATAGAAAATTTTTAACCAAATAGTTAAAAATGCATAGAACTAAGAAGACATGACAGTGGACTGTTAAGTATTGGGACATCTCTATCACACTTTCCGAGGCTCACCTCTTATGGAAGAGATAGCAGAAAGATTGTAAGAGCCAAAGAAAGGGTAGAATAATTTATAATGCAAACTTCCAGACACAAAATGGCCTTGATATTCATGACTTCACAGTGCCTGATAATACACAGAATGGGAGGAAAAGATGATAATACCAAAACAAAGCAGAGACTAATTGAGAGGGGGAAGAATTATAGGGGAGGGTGAGGTGGGAGTCAAAATGGCTTATGACCTATGACAATCTAAGCAATAAGGAAGGATGCCTTAAAATCCTATTTTCATGCAGTAAGCTCTCTAGGAATCCAGGGGCATAGTCAGGTAAGAGAGGCTCTGAATAGGGCAGCAGGTAGCCTAACCCCAAACAAATGGCTCTGGCCTGTAACTCCTGGTCCCAGTCATTGGTTACTTCCCAAAATGAGTTGTTGATCAAGAGACCCATGAGATCCCCCAAAACAAGACAGGCTTATGTCAAAGCTCTTGAATACCTGCCCCTGCAAAAGGTAAGACCCTATTGCTAAAGACACCACAGATTGTCATCATACAACACCAAGAGATCCTGCTTAATCCAGAATGGCATCTAGACCCCAGATGGTATAGCACGTGTAGTGCTGGAAATCTTTACACAAGCTGCCAGGGGAAATTGACCGAAGATATTCCGAGAAAGCAGAAATCATAGATACACAACACTGAATGATGAGAATGATAAAGACTGGCAGAGACCAGTAATGCCAAGAAGTGCTCACCCATGCAACAGTGGCACTAAACCTACCTGGGTAATCAATGGCTTGTTAAATGGCTAAGGGATCCACTCAGAGGCAGGTAGTCCTTAACTGGAACTGGGATACATGGAAATCCCATATGAAAACCAAGAACCTGGGCTCCAAGGGGAAACCCCCACTAACAAGAGATCTATAGAAAGACTATACCCATTAGAATCTCTACAGGTTTACAAAGTTTGTCTCATTTAACCTATACTGATCTCACTCTCCATTGGAGAATCTGTTTGTCTGTTTCAGAAGGCAGTGAGAACCTTTGATAACCCATTCCCATGAACAGGACCCAAGATGTTCTCTGCTACCCAGGCAGGAGATGAACTACCTGTAATTTATGATATAGAGCCCAAACTAAACCTTTGAGGAAGTGGTGAGATGAGCAAGAGACCTACCTCCAAAGCAAAGCAGATAACTTGTGAAATGAAAATGGAGACAGACACAGAGGATACCCAACACAATATGAAGCAGAAATCCAGAGATTCTTAAAACATCAACAGAAAAGCAGACCTAAAACTCACCTACCATGACTCAGGGACCAAAGCAGAAGAGGGGGTGGAAAGACTCTAAGAGCCATGGTGGGGGAGACAGAGAAAAAAAAATCTGGCTACCTCTGGTACAATCCATAAACCCCTATCCCATGGACTTGTCCAGCAAGCCCACCATAGGAAGGACCCCATAGGGGTGGGAACATGGAGGAGGGAAATGGGGGATAATGCCATAAGACTTGCTCATGCAATGCTTCTAATTATTTACTATAAATATGGAAAAAAGCATTAAAAATAAATGTATATAATGAGACTTGTAGCTCATTTAAAAACTGATAATTGTGGATTTTTTATTTATATTTTCAGTGAACAGACAAAATTGTTTATGATTAAATGGAGAATTATGATGCAGAGGTGAGGAAAACCGGTTGTGAATACAATTTTCTGAGTCATGTAACTGAAACTGACGGAAATACATTGACATCATCTATGTTTTGTTTTGGCTTATACTCAATGTCAAATTAGGGCATACCTTTGTGATGCAGGAAGTTTTATTTCATGATATTTTGAAATTTTATCATTCTATAATTTAAATTCTATTATTAAACAGACTGTAAATTTGGTCTGTTTTTATCCCTTCATGAGGATTTGGTTATGAATTTTAAAATTTGACTAAAAATATTTAAGTACATTTTCACAATTGGTCATTGGTATTTTGGGGAATAAAATTAATGAATATGGAATATTTATTATATTATGATTTATAAATGTATGCATGTATAATACTAACTATTTTTAAATATATACAATTCAATAAATAAAAATAGTTTGGGAATTATAAAAAATCTCTGGTTAAGACAACTTTAGGACATCAGTGAAAGTTTTTTCAATACTTTCTTTTACATTTAATTTCTATTTTAATGTCTATAAATAAAATAGACAATATTGAAGCTTTGAAGAGAATCACTTATTTAAAAACCAAGGTACATTCAATTCTTTGTATATATCATTAATATTGGAGTGCTATTGTAGGAGCATTGAGATATGCCCCTTCTGCTTTCAGATGTAAAAGGTTTCACTGCAAAGGAATAATGACTGATAATGACTGCTTCAACATCTATTTCTCATGCTTTGTGATACATTATATGCATTTTTACAAAAAGTTCTCTGAAATTCTGTGAGGTATGTATGACTGTTTAATATTTTTTAGTTGATTTCTAGGCCTAAAAAGTAGTTAGAGATGAGATTTGAACTTTTATACAAATGAAATATTTAAGAAATAAATATGGAAAAGTTGATATAAAATAGTTATGCAATAATTAATTTCATGCTTAATGACATAAAAGATGAAATTCTTTATATTGCTGCTTGTTGTGTGTTGTGCCAGAAACATAGATGGACATGTTTGTATTTTTATGTTTGTCAGAATGATTTGAACAGCTATATTTTTTTGTTTTTGTTTTTTTTTATTAAGTGAAAACTGTGCACACATAAGTCATGTGTTGGTATTCATTTCCTCCTCCCTGCCCCTCCTCCACTTCGGGCTGTCCTCAGTGGGAATGCTGGTCTGCTCAGTGGGATTGAGGGCTATGTGTTGTTCAAGCAACAATCATTGGGGGTGGGGCAATGCCTCTGAATGTTCCCCCCATCGTGGCTCTTACATTTTTTTCCACCTTGTTTTCCACAAAGTTCCCTGATCCATGATGGGTGGGTTTTAAGTATACTTTAATGTATAACTGCTCAATTCACAATAGCTAAGAACTGGAATCAACCCAGATGGCCATCACTGGATGAATGGATATCAAAGATGTGGTACATATACACAAAGGAATTCTACTCAGCACTAAGGAAAGATGACATACTGACATTTGCAGGAAAATGGATATACATGAAGATTTCTGCTTTTAACCATTTTGATTTTCCTCAGTGTCTGTCTTCGTCTCCCTGGCTCAGGTTGTCAGGGCTCCCTGTGGGAGTAGTACTGTTGCTCATCTCTCCACTTTCTCTGTGATTTCCCCTGGGCCCTGGCTGATATGTTGGGGGTGGTTCATCTCCTGCCAGGGAATCAGCTATCATTTCTGGTCCTCCTGATAGAATTAGGCTGTCCATGGTTCTCTCCTTCTGAAAAATAAAAACAGATTCTCCAACAGAGAGCAAGATCAGCATAGGTTTCATGAAATGAGCACAGTTAATTTGGTGAGATTATAATGGATGTATCCTCTCCCTTGCCCCACTGTTAGTGGAAAGCTTTCCCTTAGATCCCAGATACCTGGTTTCCATAGGAAATTAGCTTAGATTCCAGTTCCACCTATGGGTTCCTTGAAACTGAGCAGATCACTTAGCCAATCAGAGAGCATTTGATTGCAGCTTCTGCAAGGTGTATACCTCTTGTCTGCTGGTTACTGTAGTAAAGCAGTGTTCCCTGCTTTATTTCAACAGTGTTGGCCAATTTCCCCTGGCAGCTCATGTAGTGCATTCCAGCCTAGTTCCAGCCAGGTCTCTTGATGTATGTCAGCAGTCTGTGGTGACTTCAGCAATAGGGTCTTATCTTTTACCTTGGGCAGATAATCAAGTGCTTTGACAGAAGCCTGTCTTGTTTTGAGGTCTCCCTGCTCAACAACTCAATGTAGGTAGTAACAGATTTCTGATAATGGGAGATACAAGCCAGATCCCATTGTATTGGAGTGAGGCTTCATACCATCTTCTTCAGGGCCTTTCTTACCAGACAATACCCTCATTTTCCTTCGTAGGGATAAATCTTTTAGTTGGCTGTACTGGAGTAAGGATTGTGTGGTACCTGTTTGTATTTTTGTTTAGTTTTGTGTATATCTCCCCCTGTCCTCCCATATTTTCCCTTTCAAACACTTGAATCCCCATTATCTGTCTCTTAAGATTCATGTCATATTTGATGACAGTTCTAGCTGGTCCTGCTTGGGAATCACAGATGAGGGAGAATATGCAGTGTTTTTCTGTTCTTGTGTGAGTTCCATGAGTATCATTTTTTCCAGGTACATACATTTTCCTGAAAACGTCAGTACGTCATCTTTCTTTAGTGCTGAGTAGAATTCCTTTTTGTATATGTACCACATCTTTGATATCCATTCATCCAGTGATGGTCTTCTGGGTTGATTACAGTTCTTAACTATTGTGAATTGAGCAGCTACAAACATATTTGAGCAAATATCTCTGTGTTGGACAGAGGAGCCTTTAAGGTAGATGCCTAGTAAGGAATAGCTGGGTCAAATGTTAGCTCTTTTGTCATCTTTTTCAGGAGCCTCCACACTTTCCATACTGCTTGTACAAGTTTGCATTTCTACTAGTAGTGAATGAGGGTTCCTCTTTTCCCATATCTCCACCAACATCTATTGTTGTTAGATTTTTTTTTTTAATAATGGCCATCCTAGCTGGAGTGAGGTAGAATCTCAAAGTTGTTTTAATAATCATTTCCCTGATGATTAAGGATGTTAAACATTTTCTTAAGTATTTGCCATTTGATTTTCCTCCTTTGTGAATTCCCTCTTCAATTCACTGCTGAACTTTTTGAGCAGATTGTTTAATTTTTTTATTACTTAATTTTTTGAATTAATTAAAGATTCTACATATTAGACCTCTGTCTGTGATGTAGCTGGCAAAGATTTTCTCCAAATCTGATGTTGGTCTGTTGGCTTTCTGTATGGTTTGTCTGTAAAAAAAGATTTTAGCATGATGAGATCTCATTGGTTGAGTGTTTGTTGAATTTCTTGGACTTCTGGAATAATGTTCAGAAAATTTTTCCCTGATCCTACATCATGGTCAGTCCCCCCTATATTTTCTTCCAGATTTTAAGGGGTTTGGGTCTTATATTGAGGTCTTTGATCCATTTCGAGTTGACTTTAGTGCATAGAGAGAAGAGTGGGTCTAGTTTCATTTTTTACATGTGTTTATCCTATTTTTCCTGCACCATCTGTTGAAGGGGCTGTCTTTTCTCCAGTGTACCTTGTTGGCTCCTTAGTCAAAGACCAAGTAACTGTATTTCCTTGAATTAAGGCCCAGGTCTTCAATTCTGTTCCATTGGTCTATATGTCTACTTGTATGCAAATACCATGCTGTTTTTGTTACTATGGCAATGTATTATAACTTTAGACCAGGTATGATGATACCTTCAGAAGTGCATTTTTTGATGAGACTTTCTAGATATGTGAGGCCTTCTGACATTCCATAAGAATTTTGAATTTTTATTATCTCTGCAAAGAATGATGCTGGGATTGTTATTGGTATTGCATTGAACCTATATATTGCTTTAGGTACAATTACCATGTTTAACAATTTTAATTCTACCTGTCCAAGAGCATGGTAGGCATTTCCACCTTACCAAGTCCTCCTCAATTTCCTTCTTGAGCAGTTTATATTTTTATTATATGAGTCTTTCACATCCTTGGTTAGGGCTGTTCCAAGGAATATTTTTGTAGATATTGAAAACAGGACAGTGTTGCTGATTTCTCTTCCTGTATGCATATCATTTGCATACAGTAAGGATATTTAATTTTGTGTGATTTTGTATCCTGTGACTTTGTTGAAGGCATTTATCAATTTATCACCTTTAGGAATTTTATGATAGAGTCTTTCATGTCTGATATATATATATATATATATATATATATATAGATATAGATATAGATATAGATATAGATATAGATATAGATATAGATATAGATATAGATATAGATAATGTTGTCTGCAAATAAGAATAGATTAATTTCTTACTTTCCAATTGTATCTCTTTTATGTCTTTTCCTGTCTTATTGCTTGGGCTAGAATTTCAAGCACTATGTTAAATAGCAGTGGTGAAAGAGGACACCCCTGCCTTTTCCTGATTTCAATAGGCACTCCTTGAGTCTTTCCTCATTAATTATGATTTGGGCTTTTGGTGATTTGTATATTGGCTTTATTATGTTGAAGTATAAGCCCTCCATGCCAATTCTCTCCAGAATTTTGATCATGAAATGGTGTTGAATTTGATTGAAGGCTTTCTCTGCATGAATTATTATGATCATATGGATTTTGTGTTTAAGTTTATTTATGTAGTGGATTGTATTGATTGATTTCCACATGTTGAACCAACCCAGCATCCCTGAGATGAAGCCTACTTCATCAAGGTGAATAATGTTTTTGATGTGTTGTTGTATTTGGTTTGTGAGGATATTGTTCATAATTTTTACATCTAAGTTAATGGGGATATAGGTCTGTATTTTTCCTTTCATGCTGTATCTCCATCTGGTTTTGGTGTTAGGGTGCTTCTTGATTCATAGAAGGAGATGGGGAGTATTCCCTGTTCTCCAGTTGTGTGAAAAAGCTTGAAAAGCATTAGCTTCAGTTCTAAGATGAAGGTTTGATAGAATTCAGCTGAGAATTCACCAGGTCCTGGACTTTTCCTTTTGGAGAGGTTTTTGATTACATTTTCAATCTCAATTGATTCAATAGGTTTGTTTAGCAGATTAATCTGTTCTAGATTTAGTTTGGGTAGGTAGTATGTGTCTACAAATTTGTCCATTTTTTTCAAATTATCCAATTTTGTGGAGTAGAGGTTTTGGAAGTTTGACCTGATGAGTCTTCTGATTGCATGGATGTGATCTCTCCCTTTTCATTTCTAATTCTGTTGATTTGAGACTTATCTTTTTTCCATTTGATCAAATTAGCCAGGGGTTTATCATTCTTGTTTATTTTTACAAAGAATTAGATCTTTGTTTCATGGATTTTCTTAATTGTTTTTTAGTTTCCAAGTAAGTAATTTCAGCTCTGATCTTCATTATTTCTTTCCATCTGTAAGTCTTAGGGTTGAATTGTTCTTGTTTTTCCAATGTGTTTAGTTAGTTGGTTACGTTGTTAATTTGAAATCTCAGTGTTTTTATGAGGAGATTGATTGCTATGAGTTCTCCCCTCGGGACTGCTTTCATTGTGTTCCATAAATATTGGTATGTTGTATTTCCATTATCATTCATTTCTAGAAATTTTGCTATTTTTTTATTGATTTCTTCCATGACCATAGTTTAGTAGCATGTTGTTCAGTCTCCAGGAACTGGCATAATTTCCAGTGTTTCTCTTTTTGTGAGTTTCTAACTTTGACGCATTATGGTCCAACATGAAGCAGGAGGTTACGTTGATTTTCCTGAATTTGTGGAGACATGCTTGTTGGCCTAGTATACGATCTATTTTGGAGAAGGTAACATGGGCTGCTGAGAAGAATGTGCATTCTGTTGATTTGGGGTGTAATGTTCTCTAGATATCTATTAAGACTAATTACTCTGTGGTGTGTTTAAGATTTATTCCCTGTTGATTTTCTCCTTGGATGATCTGTCTATTGATGATACTGGAGTATTAAAATCTCCAAGTATGATTTTGTTATGATTTAGTTCTGGGTTGTTATTAATTAATATTTGCTTTATGAGCTGTGGTGCACCAGAGTTTGGTGCATGTAGATTTTTGATCATAATGTCCTCCTGTTGGATTGTTCCCTTGATGAGTAAGAAGTGGCCTTCTTTGTCCAACCTTTTTGGTTGAAGTCTATTTTTTCTGATATCAATATTGCCATACTTGGTTTTTTCTTATTTACATTTGCTTAGAAAATCATTTTTGATCATTTAATACTTAAAGGTGTCTTTCCTTAATAGTAAGGTGTGTTCCTTGAAGACAGCTGAAGGAATGGTCCATTTTTCTGACCCATCCTGAAAACCTGTGTCTCTTGAAGGCCAAGTTAAGACCATTTATATTTAATGTGAGGTTTGATTGAATCCCTGCCATATTGGAGTCTTTATGGGTTTTTGTGCTTTCTTGGGCTTTGAGCCTTTTTGTCCAATCTGTTTGGTGTTCTGTGAGTTTATTGTATCTGAATGGTTCTCTATTTTGAGAGAGTGGGAAAATTTTCTTCAATAATATTGTTGAATATGTTCTCTGCCTTTGGCCTGAATTTCTTCTCCTTCTGGTATACCCAAAATCTGGATGTTTGGTCTATTTAATGAATCCCACAGTTCTGTCATATTTTGATTGCATGAAATTTTAAACTTATCAAAGTTTCTGGACTCCGGAACAATCTCTACTATTTTGTCTTCCAGATTTGAGGTAATGGTCTCGACCTGATCTACTCTGGTAGGTAATGATTCTAGAGACACTTTTACAAACTCTATATGCTTTTTTTCACTGTTGCATTTTCTGTATAGCATCCATCCTTTGGTTGAGTTCCAATTTCAGGTCTTGTGTTTTTTCTTGATACTTCTGGGAATTCATTCTTTCACTTAATTATGTCTTCATTAGGGTGGAGGAATTGTCAGGTGTGGAGAGGTTGGTGAGTGGACCCAGTTGGAAATCAGAGGAGGTAGCAGAAGCTCCTATCTCTTGAGACTGCACAAGATAGAGCTGGCAGCATGTGGTGTGGGGGACCACCTATAGAGCCTGTGCAGGCTAGGTTGCATGCAGAGCAGTGTGGGGTGCCCACTGGAGTATGTGTGAGGTGTTGCAGGCCATGGAGGGCTCACCTGGGTTTGTGCAAGGATGTGTAGAATATGGGGAGCCCACTGGGGTGCAGGTTTGTATTCCCTAGGCCTGTTGGGAGTTTCAGGGGTGTACACTAGAAATTGTGGATGTCACAGGGATGGCAAGTTGGAAAGTACTGTCCCATGCAGAGTAGGGTGGGATACCTTAGGAGTCCTTTTGGGTACCCTACATGCATCAATGTGTGGTGTGTAATACCACAGGCTTTTGAGGGATCCAAGGAGGTGCATGCCAGAGCAGGGAGGGCAAATGTGAAGGCACCTGGCCTGATGAGTGGCCTGGGTCTTATTTCAGGAAGATGCCCCTGGGGCTGACAGGACCTAAGGTGCTTATGTGAGACGGTGAGTAACAGCATTGCCTATGGGGCTCTCGGGCCACTGAGTAATTCATTGTGGACTCAGAAGCAGCACAAGTTGGCACAGACCAGGAAGAGGCTGGGGTCCACGCAGAATGTAAAGTGGCAGAGGGTTGGGTCAGCAATGAAGTAAAGTGGCAGATGGGGGTTGTAGGCTTGGAAGCACTGAGGCTGGAGTCAGTTCAGAGTAGCCAGTCTTGCAGGGTGGAAAGTGTGATGGAGTTGGGGGTGTTGGCACCAAACATGACCAGGTGGTAGCAGAGGGAGATTGGCTCACGATTCTGGTGTGAATCTGTGTAGGGCCCTGTGCAGGAGCAGTTTTGCAGAACACACTCCCACCCCAGTGTGAGTGGACCATAGGGTCTCAGGAATAGCAGATTCCCTAGTGTGCACACCAGTGCTCTCTCCTGTGGAGGTCTGTTAGGACCCCCTTCCCATGGTGGTTGTAACTTTTAAAAATCTTGTCTTATTGTCTTATTTTCCCTGGGAGCGCTTGTGGTTGTTAGTCTGCCATCTTGACTGGAAGCCTCTCAAACTTTTTTTTTTGTCTTAAAAGCTTTACACAAACTTTTAAAACTAGCTATCCATGTATCTTACCACTCTAGATCTCATCAGATTTTTTTTCTTTTCTCTTCTTAAAAAAAGTTATGAAGGCATAATGCATTATTGTATCTGTTTTGGGGGGAAGGTGTGATGTTTTAATATGTGTATATACATTGTTTGATAGTATGTCCCTCATCTTAAACATATATGCTTTATTGAGATAATTCAAAATTCTCTCTTCTAGTTATTTAAAATTACAATGGGTTAATTTTATCCAAGCCTATTTTGCATTCCCAAAGAGCTATAGTTAGAAAACAGAAACAAGTTTTTTAATCCTTGTAAAATTAAAGGAATGGATCCATTTTTCTCTGCATCTTTGAGCATGATTTTATGTATAAACAGTTACACGTGTGCTTTTGAAAAATGTCTATTCAGATATTTTGCTGTTTATTGGCTTGTTTATCTATTACTAATTTGTAAAAGCTTCTTGTATTTATTCTGGTTACCTGATTTTATGTGGCACAAAATTTGCAAAGTATTTTTTCCTCCTCTCCTGTGGATTGACTCATAAAACTGCAGATGTGCTACCAACTAATCATGCACTGCCTAGGGAATTGCATGACTTTCAACTTTGCTCTAATATTGTTTGTTTTTACAGACATGATTATTTTAGGTCAGAGTCTTCTCTCTGTCAGGGCTTTTTAATAATATGTTGGATTTAAATTTGCTCAAAGAAAATTCCACCCACAGGTAGCAGCTCTCCTTGATAGCAGTTCCACAGTTTGGTATAGGCAAACAACCTTGGATTTATACTGAAAATCACAGTTCATCTTCACAGCTACATAGAGTGGCATTACTGGGCCTCCATATAGGGATTTCAACACAGATTCACATTAATGCATGTTATCTTAGTGGCACCTGGAACCATGTGCACTTCATGACCCTCTTGTCTCTTAGAGCTGGACTCAATATCTCTCCCCAGTGACAAATCTACTTGAGTAGGGCTCTGCCTGTTGAAGAGTAATTAGGAAGCTTAATTTTACAAAGCTGTGTGTGGGGTTGAAGTGATGGCTCAGCAGTGAAGGCACTTGTCTGCACAGCCTAACAATCTGAATTCAATTTCCTAGTACCCACATAGGCCAGATACATAAGGGGTGAATGCAAGTGGAGTTTGTTTGCAGTGGCAGAAGGTCCTGGCATGCCCATTCTCTCTGTCTTTCTTCTATCTTTTTTGGCTTACAAAGGAATAAATAAAAATATTTTTAAAAATACCAAGTCTGTGGGGCTACTTACAAGTTCAAATCATCATAATAACTGGACATTTTATATATAAATATATATATATATAAATTATATATATTTATATAAATATATATATATAAATTATATATATATAAATATAAATATATATATAAATTATATATATATATAATTATAGTACCTAATTTTATATGCCATTTTTATGTAATGATAACATTCTAAAAATAATTTAGAGAAAAAATTGACTTACAGTTGGTATGCAGTGTTTGGGAAAAAAATGACAATTTCTTTAAAAAAAATAAAGATAGGGAAGAGGGCAAAACTGTCCTCAGCTATCCTAAAGTATTTGAGATAAAGCTGGATAATAGATATATTATGCAACATCTTTTTGGTGGGGATGGGGTGGTAATTTTGTAGACTATAGCAGGCTGACCTGAAATTCACTCTGGATTCTAGGCTGGCCTAAGACTCACAGCAATCATGCTACCTAGCCTCTTAAGTGCTGAGATTGTGAACTTAAGCACCATTCCTGGCTTGTGCAATATCATAAATTTGCCTATGCAGGAAATTTTTTATGGAAGTGGGATTCCATGCCACTGTAATATTTTATTTATCGACATGCAGAGATAGATAGATAGAGAGCAGAGACAGACAGACAGACAGACAGACAGACAGACAGATAGAGAATAAGTGGATCAGGGCCTCCAGTGACTATAGACAAAGTCCAGATGCATGCTCTTCTTTGTGCATTTGGTGTATAAAGGTACAACTTATCAAACCCAAGTTATTAAGCTTTGCAGGCAAGCACTTTAACTAATGAGCCATCTCTCCAGCATTTATACAGGGATTTTAATGAGATTAAAAATATTGCAGCCTAACTTGGCCCAGCTGTTCTGACAACCAGAGGCTCTTTCCTCTAAACTTTAATTCCCCAGGTCCTCATAAGTATTCTCCATACAAATGTAAACACTGTCCTCTCCAGTCTCCATCAGTCCAGGTTGAAAGGCAAGTGCAAGGGGTCAGAGGTCTCCAGGGACATCCACTCACACAGCACTGCTCCCCTGAGATGTGAGCATAGCTTGGGATCTCTGCATTGATATTTGCAAGACACAAGCCCAGGTTTTGTTCCTCACAGACATCCACAAGTCTTGAAGGAGATTCTCTCACATGATGATTTCCTGGGTGTGGACTTTGTACCAGTGCTCTAGACACAAAATATCTCATACCTTTCCCTTGTACCCTTATTTATCTGTTCCTAGGACAACCGTGAGTACTAAATAATATACAATTATAGCAAATTTTATTTCTAAAAAGTGATAGAATATCCAATTATTTTTATGCTATAATGGAAAGCAAAGAAAATGTAAAAAAAAATTACCTGAACAGCTCGAACAGGTGAGCTAAAGACCCAGCATTATGAATTGTCTTCTCAGCCTTGGTTCATTACTCTGTCTACTGATTGCTGCTCTAGAACATCCAGATTTCCACACTCAGTACCCTGGATGATGGTCTGATGGTTATGCTCAAGGGGGAAACCACAGTCATTATTTTCTTGTTTTTAGAATGTTCTACTAAAGTAGAAATGCAAAGGTTACACCTGTTTTGAATTTTAAAATTTGTAGCATGTCAACTGTTGTACTACTTTCATCAGTAGTTAGATACTGTGAATTGGACACTGAAGTATTCAAAAAGAGATGAAAGAGACCATTGAAAATAATAATTGATAATTATTTCTTGATTTTAAAATGTCACTGTGGAAGGTTGTCATAGGCTGCTGGGATGAACCTCCTAACCAGGCAAAGTTTATGGGAGGAAAAGATTTATTGAAGCTTAAGGATTCAAGGGACGTTCCATAATAGCAAAATAGGTTGGCCCTCTCCTAGGTCCAAGTAAGAGAATAGCCCATCACCCTCATCTCACACACATACACACACACACACACACACACACAGAGAGAGAGAGAGAGAGAGAGAGAGAGAGAGAGAGAGAGAGAGAGAGAGAGAGAGAGAGAGAGAGTAAGCTGCAGACAATCCAGGCTTGAGCTCCGAGGGCTCTTTGCATAGGCATAGCTGTAATTACAGATCTTTCCCCAGAAACATATTAAGGCTGAAATCTAGGATATGTCTAGGCCAAGGAGGAGGACACCTACTCCTGCCAGGCAGCTGGAGAAAAACTTTAATAAACACTCAAAATCATTGGGGGGACATCTATTCAAGCTATCCCAGTTATCCTTTTTTATAACTTGCACAAAAGTGAACTATTCCTTTTCATGAACATACAGGTAGAGCCTGTGAGGGAAGGGGACAATGATTTTATTTCAGCTAACATTTAAGATAAGTTCTTCAGTAACCACCACCTGGCATTTAACGAGTGCTTACTTCAGAGAAATAAATATGACCTCATATTCTACTGTCAGAAACATCTCTCAGTTTGAGAAGTCCTATAGGCTATAGCTACAGTGTTTCAAGCCAACAATTTTGACCGGAGTTGGGAGATGGCATAAGGCTTGTTTTATTGATAAAGGCACAGACAAATCTCCCAGGAGTTTGCACATTCCTGACCTGGCCAGTCTCTTTGGTTCGATTGGTGACTTTCCTTCACTCCCTAGAGGCCAGACTTTGGGGGCTGGCATGGAGCCGATGGGCAACTGCTCCAATCAGGAAGAGGAACAGGGAGAATGCTTCAGACTCCCACCCTGAGGGGACAGGGTGCCATCAACTACATAAACTCATACCCAACGAGTGTCAGAGAGGCATCTCAGAGCATGGATTTTTGGGTTAGTTTATATACTTCCTTTAGCTTCTGCTGCTTTTACTATATATCTTTTGAGTATTGACCAGACATTACACAGCAAAAACCTTAGACATTTTCCATTAACTCAAAATGGTAGTAAAAATGTGTTTTAACTTTATATATATTATATTATTTCTATATATACATACATATAGATAGGTAATATATGGTAAGAAAAAAACACTCTGACAATCAAGCTTTAAGCTTCCTAAGTATTCTTTTACTCTTATTACTAACTTTCCACACATTTATATTGTAACACAAACTACTTATTGAACTACACTTTAACAATCCTAAACCCATCCTTTAGTCCATAAAATGTCTCCATACTTTAGTCTTATTATTCTTAACTAAAACACTTACTCACTGGGCTGCTCCCCCTATCCCATTCCCAATTCCATTAAACTGACTTTAATCTAGAATAAACGTGTGTGATAAAAATACTCTTGTTAAGGCTATCTAATTTATTGGCATTCTGAGACAAGAAGTCTGGGAAAGTGCAGCGGTGAAGCCCTGATGTTCCCGCTACAGGGGGATGGCTCTGAGGCTGTAGCCTTGGCTATTTGCTCTCCTTCAGCAATGCCAGGCTGCAGTCATAACTTCAGTCAAGTGGGCAGTTTTTACCTCGGAATATCTTTTTATTTCACAAGAGAAATGGAAACAATTCACTCTGAGGCATAATTGTTTACTTCTGCGTCAAGCTTTATCTTTCTTCACCTGTATTGGCTTATAATTTATGCCTTCTATGAAGTCTTCTTCAGGATTTAAAGCATTCATGATTCATAAGTGCTTCTACTGTTGAATAATAAGGATGAAGTCCCCTTACACACACACACACACACACACACACACACACACACACACACACACACACACAGCTCCAGGCTGTCATGTGAACTGAAATGTGATTTGCCTCTATAAGCTGCTTGTTTTTGGCAGTGAGGTTAAAAGGCTCAAGGTCTGTGGGATAGAAAAGGGAGAAGGTAAAATGTCTGAAATGTCCTTTTGTAGAGCATTTCAACAGCAGTAAGCCAAACACAGCCAATTTTGGATGCCATGCTCATTTTCATAATGGTGAGTCTGTGAGAAGCCTACTCTGTATGGGCATTCCATGCCATGTTTCTTGTAGGCCTGCCTGGAAGGTGCAGGCAGAAAGCATGGGTGACTTGGGGGCCAGGCATGGGCAGACTTTGAATCAGAGTCAGAGTTGGAATTGTCTTCTTCTCTGTGATCTGTAGTCTCAGTTTCAGAGTTTCCTTGCTTAAGAAATTTGGTCAAGTCATTAAAGATCATGAAGAATTTAATTGTAAGCCTGGTGGTAGCAAAGAACCCCAAAAACCTCAGCTGATTTGTAAGGCTCATCCAAGTATTTGGCAGTGACAGTTTGGATGAGGGTAGTTGTGACATGGTACAGAAATTCCATCATCGGCAACACAAGCTGTGCCTCTTGTCATGAGGATTAGGGCAAGAACTTCAGCAATGGACACTGGCAAGTGCTGAATACGCATTACAAGAAAATGGCTTACATTTAAAGTTTGCTTTTCTCCTTAGGCAGCTGATTCTTCAAGCTTTTGCCATGTATAGATACATCATTTTTAGAGTGACTAAAGCAGGGCTGCAGTCCTTTGAGGTCTTTGAGGTCACAACATTTTTTTTCTCTGGATGATCATATTTCACAGGGTTGATGAGTCAGAAATGCACTCTCAATCATGAGAAGACTGTTTTACCCTGTGTGGTGAATCTAGGTCATTTTTACAAAGGGGCCAAGAGAGCTCGCATGCTTGGCACAGGCCCATTTGAATGAGACAAACATCTAATAAGAATGATCCTTATCATCACACCTACCTGTGTCCTGGAGAGACCTGATTGGTTGGTAGGCTGAAAGATTAAGTCAGGAAGGGCCAGGCATAGATGAGCTAAGTCCAGGAAAACTTAAAGAAGGTAACACTGTTCTAGGCTATCCATGGTCCCCTGTCACAAGGACTGATCCAGATGACCCATGGAGGAGGTTATCCAACGGGGGAGGGGAGGGCAGCGGGGAATTGGGGATAACAACTCATTGTTTGCCCACTAAATATTGTAACTCCTATGGACAATAAAAAAGATAAAAAAAAGAAGGTAGCACTGTTGAGCAGTTGATTTTAGCCATCTTGGATGAGACTGAGTCAGACATGGGTTCTAGTCCTGTCAGAGTAGACAAGGTGGCATCTTCTTGGGCCTCTGACTCTGGCTACCTTGTTTTTATTCTGTATCATTCCTCCATACTAAAAGGAAACTCTAACTGCTGTTAGGAAAATAGGGTGATGGCTGCTCTAACTTCTTCAGTCTTAATAGGGTGAAAGCGTATGTCAGAGCTTGCTAGAAGGGAATTTATCCTAAGGCCCACAATGGAAAGGCTTTTTCATTTCTTGTAAACCAGTCATATATATCACCACCATTTGTATGTAGACCTTTTACTTTGGTCTTTTCTTTGAACGCAGGTAAACATTTATAAAAGACAAGCAATTAGGAACACTGTGATTATTATGAAAACCATGAAAGAGGATATTGTCCCATTGGAAGGAAATATCAGTCAATGTAAGAGCATAGTATTGTAAGCATTGAGAATATGACCAGCAGAAGTGAACATCTATATCTATATCTATGTCTATTGATCAATCGATCTATCTATCATCAAACAAGGAAAACTTTAGCCTGAAACTTTGCTTGCATTATAGTATTTTATTCTCTTGCAAGATGTTTAAGATAATGTAGGCAAAGTTTAATTGTGCATAGTATTTTTGATAGTAATTATTGCCTCTTAGGAGTGATCCTGGAAGACTTGGGAGTTCCATAACTCCCAGCAATGTGTCGTCTGTAAGGATAAGTCAGAGCCATGCTGACCACCCGGCTTCCTTGGGAACTCTTCTTCTGCAGTGACCCTCTTCTTGAAGGTTGTGCACTGACTTGAAGTCCAAGGTCTGGGTCACCATGTCCTCTCTGACCAAGAAGACAGGTGACTTTCCAGAGTTGTATGACATGTTAGGAATGTCTCATCATCTCCTGTGGCATTTTGACCTGAAATCTGGAACCAAACTATTGGTTGTCCTTTTAGCTCTGGTGTCTCTTATTAGCTTTGACTTTTACATATGGTTTTTAAGTACCTAGAAAGACAGTTACATCAATCTTGAAGATGTGTGTAAATATATAGCACAAATGGTTGGCAAAAAAAACTAGTTAAAGTATGGTACAAAGGCTCAAAGTCATTCTGCTTAACATTCAGGCTTAGCTGCCTGGTGACCTTATAAGCAATATCTAGAACAGAAAAAGCAGAAATGCCTCATTCTTTTCAGTAGCCAACAGCTGGAAGTACAGACAAAACATGTTAACAGCTCTGAAAACAATTTTCTTATTAACAAAGTTAAATTAATTGATTTGATTTAGAAATGGTAAGCAATGTACTTGAGATATCAAAACTGAGACAATTACTTAAGTAAAATTTTGTATGAGACTGTTTTTATTATATATAGCATAAGAATAAGGTTAAAGATCGTCATTGCTTAAGTATAACAGTTAAATTTAAAATAAACCTTGATAAATCTGATTAGAAGGAGAAAACACATTTGGACAAATAATACATTTGCTTGATCTTGAAAGAGAAACATATAGCAATTAACCTGATGTACATTAGAAACTCAGATATTTAGCAGTATCACGTTTTACACACAACAAGTAACAATTTATGTCTAAACCATACCAACAGTGTTTGAACATTATAATTTTTAATGCTTTCTTTTGGGTTTAACTCACTTTGTCTCAGAAATTGAGGATGCACTCCTTTTAACATGACTTTAAAAATAGAGGTTTTCTTGGGACATGAGGTGTTTCTTTAGTTCTTTTAAGAAAAAAAGTCATAATGATTGAAACTATTTTTTAATAAAACAAGTGATAAACCCAGTGGTAACAACTTGGCAGAATTATCATGAACAAGATAGGAACTATATTTAAAGTTACAGTGTTTTCAGATATGACAACCTTAATAATAGAAAATTTAGCAACCTTAACTTTCAAAGACTTAGGTTCTGTAGTAGTTAAAAGCTTGACAGATAGAGGGACATAAATAATTTAAGTAAACACTTTAAAACCAGTTTTTATAGTTATTATCATGAACAAACTAACATCAGTGAAATGAAATTTTGACTTGAAGAATGTTAGACAAATTTATGACCTGAATGACATGAAATATTAGAACAATTTAGTCTTGCCTGTTTTAACTTTGTTTCAATCTAAGACAAGTTTAGTCTTTTGTAGTTTAAGAAATTTATAA
>PVHP010011449.1:0-23145 GCA_004024765.1 Zapus hudsonius | reverse complement strand
AGGCTACCCTGAGAATACATAGTGAATTCCAGTTCATCCTGGGCTAGAATGAGACCACCCTACCTGGGGAAAAAATAAATTATAAAAGTGAAAGAGCAGAAAATTGTACCTTTTATCATGTAAACCTTGTAATTGTCACCTTGAACATGAAGGCATTTGTTTTCCTGGAGAACTAGAAGAGATGGAAAATTGTTAATTGTTAGTGTTTTTTCCTTTTTCATTCATTCATTCATTCTTTTTTTTTCTTCACAGGCTCATCAAACAGTGGAACACAGAAAGGTTAGAAGCCTTCTTTAAATGTTGAAGAATCAAAGGAATCTAAATTCTTGCTTTGGGAGCTTGTTTCTCACTCTGTGGGCATGACACTTACATTGAAGGGAGATGATAATAAGTGGTTCTCTAGATCCCTGCCTTGAAATTTTCTTTGTCCTTCTTTCACCCAGAAAATAAAAAGCTTGAATGAGAATTACAAATGTGCCATGACCTTGTGATGCTCCATGGTGACAGGTTTTACCTGTCTCTAACCTGAAAACATTTTATTTAGCTCCTTCCAGAAAGAAATCAGAACCAGGATGCTTTGGCTTTTTTATATTTGGATATATACATTTTCAAATCTCTTTCATTGTTTGAATTTCCCTTCCTATAAAAAACAAATGTTAGAGGCAAGAAGTTTGCTCTGGGGGCTAAGCTTTGGCCCATGATCAAGGTCTAAGGGGCTGGCACAGAGCACACAGAGAGCTGCTCAAATTCCATTGAATGATTGTGGCTGCCTCTTCTTCACCTATCATTGTCCCCAGCTTAGAAACAGATTCGGCTTTGAGCAATATGAGCAGAGACAAAAAATCATAACTTACCCTTTTTCATAGTCTCTTGAATATCTCTGTTTTGAAATTTTCACCATACATTCTACGAGGGTAAGTTTTTCTCCCCCAAAAGGATGATAGTCTCACTCATGAGAAGGAAGCAGAAGGAGAGGGCAAAACAGTCGCTTCACCTGTTGCTCTCATCCAAGTTTGCATAGTGCCAATGCACTGCTCATTTTTCTGGAGCCATTATAAAATTTTGTTTTATCTTTTTCCATAATTATTCAGACAACTCTGTGACTTGGGGAGTGTGATGGTTTCATCTAGCTGTCCCCTACAAACAAATGTGTTTTGAATGCAGCTTTGTTGGATTACCTGCATAGAGACCCTATGGTGCCATGAGAATAAACCGTGGGTTGCAGTGGAGACACAATAGAGATGCCAGGACTATGGGACAGCTGCCAAGGAGAGCTGCCAGCACTGGATGAAGTTGTCTGGGACTGTGAGTAGTCAAACTGGAGGGGCAGAATTGGAACTCCAAAGACCAGTCACTGGTTATTATGGGACTTGGAGTTATAGAGTTCGATGTTTGCACTGTTTGTTTTAAATCTTGTATTGGTTCAATCTGTTTTTGCTATGCCCAATGCTATCTTTTGCAGTGTGAGTGTTCTGTGCTATTATGGCATTATTTTTTGTTTGTTTGTTTTGGTATTATGGCTCATTTGAAAGAAAAGCTATGGGGACTTTTGGAGTTGAGCTGAATGCATCACATTTTACATGGTATATAATTATTAGTTTGTGGGGACCAGGGGAAGATTGTGATGATTTCATTCAGGTGTCTCCCACAAAAGAACGTGTTGTGAATGCTCAGTCCCCAACTGATGTCAGTTTGGGTATTGGAACCTTGTGGGAGGTGTGTTTTGGGGGGCAGGTTTATGGGGGTTATAGCCAACTCCCCCCTTGCCAGTGTTTGGTACACTTTCCTATTGCTGTTGTCCATATGATGTTGACCAGGAGGTGATGTCCACCCTCTGCTCATGCCATCATTTTTCCTGCCATTATGGAGCTTCCCTTTGAGTCTGTAAACCAAGATAAACCTTTTCCTCCCATCAAGCAGCTCTGGTTGGGTTCTTTTGGTGCAGCAATGAGAAAGTTGACTACAACAAGGAGTTTATCATTCATCCCTTCTACCAATAGTAGCAGGTTTACCAAAATTCTCCATGATCAAGTTCCTGGACCAGGGTACAACTGAACTTTTGGGGACCTTCTCTCAGTATGGAAGGCAGGTCAGTCTCCTAGGTGACTACCCACTTCTAGTTCCCTGAGAAAACTAGAACCATGGTGGCAAAGGCAGTGAAAACATCATCATCCTTCTGGGCCGATGTACCAAAAATGTTGCAATGTACCAGAAATGGGATCTCAAGCTGCTATATGCCAGGAAGCAGCATATTTGTGTCAACACAGACTAGTAGATTCATGTCTAAAGGCTGAGCCCCAAATGGAGTGGGGAATGGTGTTACAGTCTCTTGTTCTGTCATATAGCATGATACTCATATTTTAATTGGTTACTTTGAACTTGCTAAGCAGAGTTTACTAAAATTAAAACAACGCCAGAATTATTTATCACCATTGCTTATGGGGGTGGGAGGAGGAATACTTAAGGATGCTGACCAGCCTGTTTTAGATGTTTCTTGTTTTATTTTTCCTCCAGGTCCTCCTTGCCCTCTTATCATCTTTCTCCTCTCTATCAGAAAACAGAAACATTCTTTTCCAAGCTACCAGGAACATTCTGGATGTTCAAGTCACTGTGTGCATACAGCCCTTCAGCTGTCCATTCTATTTTGTGAAGGACCTTACCACAGTCTTTAATGTTTCTTGGATAACTGAAACTCAGGTACAAAATAGATTCAGATAACGTGCTGTCTCTGATTATTGAAACTCACTTATAGTAGATAGTTCCACAATCATGGGATGAACAGCCAAACCAGACACAGTATATGGGGAGGAATGGGGTTTATTTCAAGCTTGCAAATCCAGAGGAAATTCTATCAATGGTGGTAGAAGCTGCCAACTTCCATGTATGAATCCAAGGAGAGAGAGAAAAACCATCATAGTTCAGCAAACGGCCAAAAATAGTAACAAGCACATACCCCACAGAGTTCAGACTGCTCTCCACACCTTTGGGGGTTGAATCAGATTCATCCCTAAACACACCTTTGGGCTGGACCCCAGGATCCCTCCCAGTGACTCCTCTTCCAGCTCGGTAGCTAGAGACCCAAGTTATAAGCTTAAGCAAACTCCAGAGTCTATGGAGGACATACATTTACCTTAAAACTTCCATATCACCATTGGGAACTTTTGTCTTGATGATGCCAGAACATACAACTATTGAGTGAATATAGGGCTTTGAGATTTCAGTAAAGTTGTAAGAAATAGCTCAATTTTGTAGTGACATTAGATTAATGAACTCTTATAATGAATCTTAAAGACTGGAGAGATGGCTCAGCCATTATGGTGTTTTCCTAAAGCCCAATGACCCAACTGGGTTCAATTCCCCATTGCCCACATAAAGCCAGATACATAGTGGCTCATGCATCTGAAGTTTCATGCATTTGAAGTTTCATGCATCTGAAGTTTGTTTGCAGCCACTGGAGGCCCTGGCTTGCCCATTCTCTCTCTCTCTCTCTCTCTCTCTCTCTCTCTCTCTCTCTCTCTCTCTCTCTCTCTCTCTCTCTCTCTCTCTCTCCTCTCTCTCTCCTCTTTCTCTCTCTGCTTATAAATAGCAAACCCTTATAATAATGCTACTTTTACTTTTGGCTAGAGAATCTTCTCTTTTTCAGATCGTTGTGACCACTGGGATAGCACAAAAGACACCATAGTGCTGAGGAGAAATGACAGGGGAATGTTCAGCACTGGCTCAAGATCTGTTGTGGAAGAGGTGGAGGAAAGATTGTAAGAGCCAGAGGAAGGGTAGAACTGCTTACAACACAAACTTCCAGACACAAAACAGCCTTGATATTCATGACTTCAAAGTGCCTGATAATACTTACACAAAACAAGAGGAAAATATGATGACACCAAAACAAAACAGAGACTAATTGGGGGGGGGGGAGAAAATAGAGTGGAGAAGGAATCATAATGGTTTATGGTCTATAATTATGGAAGCTATCAGTAAAAAGTTTTTAAAAAAATTATTCTTAAGAACACTACTGTGAAATGGGGAAAGAGCTAAGTTGTTAAAGGTGCTTGTTGGCAAAGCCAGCTTGCCCACATTCTATTCCCCAGTACCAACTTAAATCCAGATTCACAAAATGGCACATACTTTTGGACTTTGTAGTGAAAAGCGGCTATGGCATACCCATTAATTCTCTCTTTTCCTTTGTATGCTTACAAATAAATAATATAAAAAGAACACCAAGATGTGAAAACTATGGCTTTGTGTGATGTGTAAGTATCATGTATTTTGACCTTTAAAAACTGAAAAAATAACTGATATGAAATATATATGAGGGACAAATAAAGGCCTTCTCCACTTGTGCATCCTACCTCAATCAGTTTCAAAGTAACCAAAGCACTTCACAACAATTAAGTGTGTCAAATCGTGCAAAGTTGATCATAGCTAACAATATAGTCTTCATTTTAATAATTGAATGGTACCATATATTTATTAAGAATACAGGCAAAATAAACTTGTCAAATTCCAAAAGGAAGAAGACAGATATTTGGCATCTAAGAAACTACTCAAGAAACAAGAAAAAAATTTAATTAAAAATATTCATGGAGGGCTGGAGAGATGGCTCAGCGGTTAAGGCACTTGCCTCCAGTGCCTAAGGCCCAGGGTTCAATTCCCCAGGACCCATATATGCCAGACCCACAAGGTGGTGCCCTGGTTCTCTCTCTCTCTCTCTCTCTCTCTCTCTCTCTCTCTCTCTGCTTGAAAATGAATTAAAAAATATTCATGGAGAGTAGCTAATGAAAGTTTCACATGGTTATTAACACTTTATAATTAATTTCTTAAACAAAATAAGGACTTTGCTTTTCCAACAACATTCTGGAATGCACTCTTGACATCCTTATTCCTCACACTGTAGACCAGAGGGTTCAGCATGGGGATGATCATAGTGTAGAACACAGAGGCCATCTTGTCAGTGTCCAGGGAGTGACTGGAGCTGGGCTGTAGGTACATGAAGATGCCTGACCCATAGAAGATGGAGACAGCAGTGAGGTGGGAAGCACAGGTAGAGAAGGCCTTTTTACGACCCTCAACTGACCGCATCCTCAGAATAGTCATAAAAATAAGCATGTAAGAGATCAGTATAACTAATACAGGGAAAAGAACATCTAATGATGCCAATGTGAATAACACAATCTCATTTGTGATGATATCAGAGCAAGAAATAGCCAGTAGCGGGAAAATGTCACAGAAAAAGTGATTAATCACATTCGAATGACAGAAGGAGAGACGGAAAGTGAAGGCAACCTGGATAAAGGATTGCAAGAATCCACACATGTAGGAGCCAATGACCATTAGCACACACATTGAACTTGTCATGGTGGTGGTGTAATGCAGGGGTTTGCATACTGCAGCATGGCGGTCAAAGGCCATTGCAGCCAGCAGGAAACATTCAATAAGGGCGAAGGATACAAAGAAGAACATCTGGGCAGCACATGCATAGTAGGAAATGACCTTATCTCCTGTGAGAAACCCTACTATCACCCTTGGAGTGACATTAGATGCATAAATACAGTCGACCAGGGACAGGTTCCTGATGAAGAAGTACATGGGAGTGTGGAGACGAGAGTCCAGCAGAATCAATATGATCATCCCGAGGTTCCCAACAAGAGTGATACAGTAAATGAGAGTGAAGATTATAAATAAAGGAACTTGCAGCTCAGGGGTGTCTGTTATTCCCACAAAAATAAATTCAGTCACCTCTGAAATGTTCTCCATCAAACTCATTTGGGAATTATGATAAATTCCTACGATGAGATGAGGAAATAAACATGTTAGTTGAACACCTCCATGAGATCTTACAAATGACGAAAGCTCCTGTTTCAGTTTCCTGTCTATTGCAGGGGTCTGCATGAAATGCAGTGGTCTGAGAACTTGGTTGGAGCAGGCAGTTCGTGTGGAATTGAGACAGATGGGGCATCTTTGCTGATAGAGGTTGCCTTAGATGCTTCATATTGTATCTCTAGGTCTTAAATCCATTTTTGCTCATATAGAAAATTCTGATATGCAAAAACATATAACAATCATTATTTCTACTTTTAATAACTGCTAGAATTCATGTCTAATATATACATTGAAACCTTATTGAACAGAATATACGGTGAAGAACCTGCAGTCATATTCTCGTCATATTTGTAGTCATGTAGATGTTTTTGGAATATTCTCATGATGAAAGATTGCAAATGCATTTCCCATCTGTGACCCAACCCTCACCACCTCGGAGCTATGCAGGTCTATGGATGGTGATACTCTAGGGCTACCATTTATGAGGGCCCTTAGTTGAAGTCTTGTTTTGAAACATTGACACCTTTGTTAAAAAGCGTGTTCTTAATGTTGTGACACATTTCAGTATGATAAAAAGCAAAGGAACAATTTTTTTAGGAATATATACTTTGATTGATACACATTTTATATATACTTAAATGCTCTATAAATACAAAAGCATTTTTCTTTTGGACATCACCGTAGTCCATGTAAATCCTCAACAGAAGCACTGTGAATCACACTGTTACTCTTAGGTTTACACACCCGAATAGAGATGTCATTAAACAGTGGCACTAATGTACACGAGTGGTCCAGTGGCTTTGGAATACATGACAACTGCACCTGTGGAGTTAAAACAATGTGGGAACTTCAATCAATGGAAATTGTATCAACCATGAGCAAAACAATTCAGAACTCCTTTCCTGGGCTAAGGGCAGTACTGCAGTTGTTGCTTGTTTTCAGAATCCTGGAGACAGAGTTAGTAAAACACACAGGTGGTACTGTAAACTTCCCCCTCCCACACACAGTTCATCAAAGTTTCAAGGTCACTTGTGCCCTCCCTACCCCAAGAACATCCCCTGCCATTCTTAAATCTAGAAAGCTTAGGATAAAAGGTATGGAGAGCTGATATCAAGATTAAAGAAAAGTGGGCTAGACATTTCTGTGACATAATGTCTTTCTCCCCAGGGGACCATGAGGAAAAGTCCTTGACATTCCCTTTGTTTCATGGTCCATGATCACAATTAGGGGCAGGAGAGGACCGTCCATCTGGTGCCCACACAGGAGTGCAGGGCTTCTCTTGTTTCCAAGTTTGCTCAGCACTTCCTTAGGAGTGGGTGGAGCCCCAGCTGAGCCCTACTTGCCCCTGGATGAGGCACCCAACCCCTGTTTCTTCACAGCACAAGGGACAATTTTTGAAGTGCTAGACGCAGAGTGCTTTTAGCGGCTTTTTCTTCATCTCACAATCCTTTTCTCTCACATAGATTTATGCTTTTCGTTTCCCACCATCACCCAAGGTCTTCCTTTAATTTGTGCTTTTTGAAACCATTGCAGAAAATCAAAGCATTTCTTGTGTAATCCCCTAGAGAAATGTTGCCCTAAACCAAGACATATTTTCAACCTGCCGATGACTGTATTCACATCCACGGTGGCTCAGAACTATGCTGTTGTGCCCTTTTCATTCAAAATTAATCATTTTATGATTTTAACTTATAATAAATAATTTTAAATTATATTCATTTCTCTACACATAAAATCCTTCACACCCAAGGTAGATACGATATATCTTTTTCTTTGCTGATAGCCATGGTGAGAATATTTGTAGTCCCTACCTCACAGGTTCTACTTATGATCTTGCTTTGTGTATAACCATCAACCCAGGCATTTCTAAAAGGCATCTGCTGATCCTGAGCATGGGAATCTCAATGCCCCAGAGCAGCCTGCTCAGTGGGAAGAGTAAACAGAGAAGATGGACAGTAACAGAGTGACTGTGGTCTAGCTGGTTAATAATTCTGAGCATTTTTTTCCTTTTTTTTGTCTTGGAAAATAAAACTGATTAGATATAGCACCTGCCCCCTTACAATCTTAACTGACATGGTTGTACATTGTGTAATACTTACTGTTATCCTAGGCAGAGATAACAGGGCTACATATGATAAGACCCAGAAGATCTTCAGGTCCAGAGCATTGTCCCCAGGTCCACCTCAAGGAAAGCATGGTTCTTGACAATCTCCTTTCCCACTGGCAGAGCTGCCTGGAACAAAGCCTAGGCTAGCGCCCTTGTATATATGAAGGCAGAGATGGCAAGCTTTGCACGCCTCTCAGGGGAGACAGTGCCATGCGAACAGATGTCTCTGGAGCCTCCTGACCCCATATTTTCCTTTGATAGAGACAATAGGGGAAGGTGTTTGCACTTGGATGGGGGAGAGTGCTTGTGAGGACCTGAGGGAATAGTAGCCTAAAGGAGAGAACCTCAAATCATCACATCAGCAGTACCACAATTAGGCAGAAAAATAAACTAAAAGTCAAATCCATGGAGCAAAGGAAAGTGGCAGCTGTATTTTATACCACAGTGATTCCAATGTTGAATCCTATGATCTACAGTCTCAGGAGCAAGTGTGTGAAGGAGGCCATGAACAAGGCCATCAGTAGAACATTTTAGACCAAATATAATGTTAAAAGTGTGCAATGAGACTCACTGATCTCTCCCAGGAGGCAGTGTGTTCAGCCTTCTCATGGCAACAGTCTGCATTGTATCAGTGGGCTCTGCTTTCTCCAAACATCCAATTTCCCCTGGCCACTTAAGTAGTGCCCTCCAGCAGTGCATATGTTAGCATCTGGAGGCTTGTTACCATTCTATATCTTGCAAGGACTCTCAGTGTTGTGAGATGAATTTCTGTGGTTTTTTCGGCAATAGAATCTTACCTTTGACCTGGGGTGGGTATTCAAGAGCTTTGACAGAATCCTGTCTTGCTTTAGGGACCGTGTGGGTCTCTTTGATCAACAGCTCAGTGTGGGAAGGAACCAATGACTGGGACAGGGAGTTTCAGGTCTGATCAATTTTTCATGAGGTTAGGCTTCCTCCCATTCCATTCATGTTATCTCTTTCTAGATGATACCCATGAGACTCATAGCCCTTTTAAAAACTCTGATAATTTTGGGAGTATTTGTTATCTATATTTTCAGTGACCAGACAAAATTGTTTATGATTAAACAGAGAATAATGATGTAGAGGTGAGGAAAACCTGTTGCGAATACGATTTTCTGAGTCATGAAACTGAAACTGATAGAAATACATTGACATCATCTGTGTGTTGTTTTGGCTTATACTCAGTGTCAAATTAGGGCACACCTTTGTGATGCAGGAAGTTTTATTTCATTACTTTAAAAAATTTCACCATAATTCTAGTATTAAATAATATTGCATTAATTATTATTAATAATGCATTAATATTGAAGATAAAATCAGGTAACCAGAATAAATGCAATAAATTCTATTATTAAACACACTGTAAATTTCATTTTTATACTTTTGTGAGGATTTGGTTATGAATTATAAATTGTTCAAAAATAATTAATACATTTACATCACTGGTTATTGATAATTTTGGAGATAAAAATCACTGAATATGGAATATTTAATACATTATGATTTAAAACTTTTATGAATATTTAATTACATATTCAGTACTATTTATTCTCAAAAGTATACTAATTCAAAAAATAAAAGTAGTTTAGGAATTATAAAAAATTTCTTATTAAGACAACTTTAGGAGTTCATCCAAACTTTTTTTTGTCTTAAAAGTTTTACATGACTATTGTTTAAACTTATTAACTATACGTCTACTGCTCTAGATCTAATCAGACTATTTAATTTTATTTCCTTATAAAAAGTTATGAAGGAATAATTGATATACCTATGCTTGGAAAGAGTGTGATGTTTTTCAAAACATATATTTATTTGCAAGTAGAAAGAGAAAAGAGACAGAAAGAATATATATGCCAGGGCACCCAGACCATGCAAATGGACTTCAAATGCATGTGCCACCTTGTGCATCTGGCTTTATGTGAGCAAAGGGAATCAAAATTGGGTCTTTATTTGTTCAGGCAAATGCCTTGACCATGGACCCATCTCCTTAGCACCCAAGAGTGTCATATTTTAATATGTGTATACATTGTTTAATAGCAAGTCCCTCATCTTAACCTTTTCTATTTTATTGAGATGATTCAAAATTCTCTCTTCTAGTTATTTCAAAATTACAATGGATTAATTCTACCTAAGCCTATCCTACTTTTCCCTAGAACTATAGTTAGAAAACAGAAACAAGTTTTTAATTCTTTGTAAAAATTAAAGGAATGGACCCATTTTTCTCTGCGTAAATATGAGGATATTTTGTACTTAATAGACAGTTACACATATGCATTTGAAAAATGTCTATTAAAATATTTTGCTATTTATTTGGTTTATTTGTATTTTTATTTCTAATATATAAAAGCTTCTTGCATTTATTCTGGTTACCTGATTTGATCTGGCACAAAATTTGCAAACATTATTTTCTCTCCTATCCTGTGGATTGACTCATAACTCTATGGATGTGTTACTGACTCTAAAAATCTACTGCCTAGGAAATTAGATAAATTTCAACTTTCTTCCAATATCATTTATTTATTTTTAATTTTATTGATAGCTTCCACAATCATAGGTCATAAGTCATTATAATTCCCTCCCCACCTTCTCCCATAGCGCTTTGCCCTCTCAATTAGTCTCTGTTTTGTTTCAGTGTCATCATCTTTTCCTCTCATTATGTGTAGGTATTATCAGGCACTGAGAAGTCATGAATATCAAGGCCATTTTGTGTCTGGAAGTTTGCATTTTAAATACTCCTACTCTTCCTTTGGCTTTTACAATCTTTCTGTCACCTCTTCCACAATAGACCCTGAGCCTCGGGAAGTGTGATCGAGATGTCCCAGTGCTGAACACTCCATTGTCATTTCTTCTCAGCACTATGGTGTCTTTTGTGTTATACCAGTGGTCACCACCATCTGAAAAAGAGAAGCTCACAAGAGTGAGAATAGCAACATCATGTGGGTATGCTCATTTAAAAACATAAAGTGCTTGTATGGGAGTTTAGTGAGGAGACAATAGCTGGTATTTCTCCTCTAGGGTTCATGACCTCCCCCCACTATAGGGTTTTCACTTGGTCTTCAGTACCAGGCATTCTTTCCCTCCTGTGGAGCAGGTCTCCAGTCCAATTAGATAGCAGTTGGTTTCCCCCACAATAGACTTGCCACTATTGCCTCAGTTGGCACATTTGGCCTGGCTGGTCAGTCTTAACACTTGCAAGGTCCACTGCTGTTCACCACCATTGATGACTTCTCTCTCCCATAGGGCTGCTTGCAGCTGTAGGTGTCTCCAGCTTTCTGTAAGCTGGTCAACAAGGAGAAGGTTTCCTATTCAGCTTTAGGTTGATTTCTCAATGATTGTGGCACAAGCATATATGGTCTTCAGCAATAGGGTCTTATCATCTCATTCTGGTGAGCAACCAAGAGCCTTGGCAATGGCCTGAAATGTTTTTGGGTGCCTCAGAAACCTCCCTGACCAACAACTCACTGGAACATATCACATTCCAGGCACTGAAGTTTTTCTAGTATCAATCTATGGTTATTGGCTATGCCACTATATGAGGGAGAAAACATGGTGTTTGGTTTTCTGGGCCTGAGTTACCTCACTTAGTATGACCCTTTCCAGATGCATGCATTTCTCTGAAAATTTCATTTTTCTTTACAGCTTATTTTTTAGGTCAGAGCCTTCTGTTTGTCAGGGCTATTCAAAACATGTTGCATCAAAATTTGCTACCTGAATGACTGGCAGACATTAACACATTTATAAGGGCAAAGTCTTCATAATCTGGAGCTCCTAATTTCACATCCTTGATTTAGTTAGGATTTAGTTTTTACTCTTTGGCTTTGGTAGGTATTCAGACAATAGTACTTACAATATGTGGTGGTTTCAATCATGTGTTCCCCATAAACTTATGTGTTCTGAATGTTAAGTCCTCAGCCAGTGGCAATTTGGGAATTGGAGTCTCTTGGAGGCAGAGTGCATTGCTGGGTGGGCTTGTGGGTGTTATAGTCAGCTTCTTCTTGCCAGAGTTTTGCACACTCTCCTGTTGTTGGCCATCTGATGTTGGCCAGGAGGTAATGTCCATTCTCTGCTCATGCCATTGTTTCCTTGCCATCATAAAATTTCCCTTTGAGTTTGTAAACCAAAATAAACCCCTTTCTCCTACAAGCTGATTCCAGTTGACTGTTTCTCACAGGAAGGAGAATTTAACTGCAATACCATATAGTACTGCAACTCAGCTCACAAGTATGTACAGAAGAGAAATAAAAACATATGTTCACACAAATGTTCATTCAAACATTAACATTTTGAGTAGATAAATGATTTACATAGAGTATCTTTTGAAGTCACCTTTTCATTTTGGGACAAATACCCAAATAGAAACAATTTATGGGAGGATAAGGTTTATTTTGGGTTTTCATACTTCAGGAAGAAGCTGGCTCACTTCCTCATATGTCCATAGATGTATGAAGAGAGAGAGAACAAACAGCCAAAGCTCAAGCTGGCTTCTAAACACCTCTTAGGGATGGACTCAATATTTGCTCCCAGTGACACACCTACTCCTGCAGGGCTCTGCTTGATGAAGACTGAGTTGGAAGCTTAATTAAAATACCCAAGTCTATGAGGGCAAGTTCACACAAACTAGCACATTATGCCTGGGCCACCACAGAATCATGATCATCTCACAATGAAAAATGCTTGCAGTCCAAAATCAAAAGCCCCCATAGTCTTAACCAACTTCCACACTGCTCAAAAGTCCAAGTTCTCATCTGAGATTCAAGACTGGCCTGAAGCAAAGCCAATAACCAGTAGGCAAACATCAAACATCTGCAATTCAAGTCCAATATCTATAAACAGAGATGAAGTCCCTGGTTTTCCAATTCTGCCCCTCTATCCTGGTTGCTCAAAAAAAATCCCTCCCCAGGAAGCAGCTTTTCTTACCAGCAGTTCCATGGTTCTGGTATATCCAAACATCTATACTGAATCTATACTGAAAATCACAGTTCATCTTCACAGCTCCATTCAATGGCCTACCTGTGACTCCATGCAGAGATTTCAGCATGGGTTCACCTTGCTGCATCTTAGGAACTACCTGAGCCTTGTGCACCTCATGTCTCACTTCTTTCTTAGGGCTGGACTCGAGATATTTCCCTAGGGATACATCTACTTGAGGAGGGACACTGCCTGATGAAAAGTAGGAGGAAGCTTAATCAAAAATAACTGAGTCTATTGGGATATTTACATTCAAACCAGCACAATAACTATACATTTTATACATGTGTCAAATCACTACAATGTATATATTTTTCTATACAATTTTATTTATTGATAACATTCTAAAAGTAATGAAGAGAAAAATTTAATTTATTATAGGTACATAGTGTTAGGGGAAAAAGGATAATTTATTTTAAAAAACAAATATGAGGAAGAGGGGAAAACTGTCCTGAGCTATGCTAAAGTATTTGAGAAAAAAGCTGGATATTGGAGATGTTATACAAGATCTTTTTGGTGGGGATGGGGTGGTAACTTTGCAGACTATACCAGGCTGACCTGAAATTCACTCTGGATTCTAGGCTGGCCTAAGACACTCATCCTACCTAGCCTCCTAAGTGCTGAGATTGTGAACCTAAGCACCATTCCAGGCTTGTACAAGATTATAAAGTTGCCTATGCAGGGAAGTTTTTAATGGGAGAGGGATTCCCTTCCACCTTACTATTTTATTTATTGGCAAGTAGAGAGAGAGAGAGAGAGAGAGAGAGAGAGAGAGAGAGAGAGAGAGAGAGAGAGAGAGAGAGAGAGACTATATGGGCGTACCAGGGCTTCTAGCCACTGTAAATTAACTCTGGATCCATGCTCTCCTATGTGCATCTGTCTTTATGTGGGTACCAAGGTTTGAACTCAGGTCATTAGGCTTTGCACGCATGCATCTTAACCATGGAGCAATGTCTCCAGCCCATATGCAGAGATTATTTGATATATCTTTATTATGTATAAATATATACATTTTATGAGCAAATCTTGTAAATGTGTCCCCATTTCCCTTCTCTCTGTCCCCTACCCACTGGGGTTCTTCCTTGGTGTGCATAGTAGATCTGTCCATAGGGGTCTATGAACTGCACCAGAGGTAGCCATGTTTTCTTTTTTTTTCTTCTCCCTTTATGGATTGTTGCTGAGGTGGGTGATGTCTTTGGATATTCTCCCTACTATGGTTCTAACATTCTTTCATCCCCTTCTTCTGCTCAGTTCCCTGAGTCATGGTGGATGAGTTTTAAAGACATGTATGCAGAGATTTTAATGAGAGTAAAAATACTGCTGCCCAACTTTGCTGTGGCCCAGCTGATCTGCAATCACAGGCTCTTTCCTCTTAACTTTAATTCCCCAGATCCTCATAAGTATTCTCCATACAAATGTAAACACTGTCCTCTCCAGTCTCCATCGGTCCAGGTTGAAAGGCAAGTGCAAGGGGTCAGAGGTCTCCAGGGACATCCACTCACACAGCACTGCTCCCCTGAGATGTGAGCATAGCTTGGGATCTCTGCATTGATATTTGCAAGACACAAGCCCAGGTTTTGTTCCACACAGACATCCACAAGTCAGGAAGGAGATTCTCTCACATGATGATTTCCTGGGTGTGGACTTTGTATCAGTGCTCTAGACACAAAATATCTCATACCTTTCCCTTGTACCCTTATTTATCTGTTCCTAGGAAAACCGTGAGTATAAATAATATACAACTATAGCCAATTATAATTCCAAAGTATGATAGAATATCCAACCATTTTTATTTTATAATGAATAAGAAAAAATTAAAAAAAAATTACCTGAACAGCTTGAACAGATGAGCTAAAGACCCAGCATTATAACTTGTCTTCTCAGTCTTGGTTCATTACTCTGTCTACTTATTACTGCTCTAGAACATCCAGATTTCCACACTCAGTACCCTGGATGATGGTCTGATGGTTATGCTCAAGGGGGAAATGACAGTCCTTATTTTCTTGCTTTTAGAATGTTCTGCTAAAGTAGAAATGCAAACGTCAAACCTCCCTTTTGAATTTTAAAGTTTGTAGCATATCAACTGTTGTACTACTTTCATCAGTAGTTAGATACTATGAATTGGACACTGCAGTATTCAAAAGAGATGAGGGAGAACATGGAAAAGAATAATAAATAATTATTGCTTGATTTTTATAATGTCACTCTCTTTTATAACTTACAAGAAAGTAGATATTCCTTTCATGAAAGTGCAGTTAGAACCTAAGAGGGAAGGGGACAGTGATTTTATTTTTATAACATTTATGATAAGGTCTTCAGTAACAACCGCCTGGTATTTAAAGAATACTTACTTCAGAGAACTGAATATGACCTCAAATTCTACTGTCAGAAGCATATCTGAGTTTGAGAAGTCGTATATGCCATAATCACAGCAACACAGGTAGATGTTATCTGAGCTGTTAAGGTGGTAAGTACAATCATACCACTAAATGAGTGCAAATTTTCTATAGAGGATAAAAGCAGTTCTTAGGTAAAATAAAAATATAAAGGGATGGGAAGATAATTAAATTATTGGATGCTCATATATGAAAGTTCTTAATATAAAATAATTAGGAATTTTAAAGGAAAAAGCAGCTCTTTCTTATTGTCCTATTTTCCCCCAAACTCAAATAAAACAATGATCTGTGTGATAATAAGGAATAGAAAAACATCAGGCTATGTGAAATTTAATGCCCATGACACGAAGAGAAGGTAGGCAAAACTTTCCTCCTACCTTTCCAGAAAGTGTTCCTTTAGATTCTAGCATGCTAAAATTTATCCAGACATGACAAGGAATGTACCACACAGATCATGGAGTCTTCAAAGTTGTCCATTATTTAAATGGAACCATCCAATTAAAGGAAATTTGCATACTAAGGAGAACTGTGTGTCATTAAAGTGGCATACCAACACACTGCCTATCTGCAGGGAGTATGAGCAAGGGTGAGGGGTCTACCAGAGATGTTATTATAGCAAAATGAGCATGAGCTCACTGCCCCCCCATATTCACTGTTACATTCTGCAGACATTTGTTGGCCTCAGATGGCCAGTATATCATGAGGTGAGAAAATACCAGAGCTTTAAAGTTCTCTGAGCCAAAACAAGGATTTGCTTTAATTGTGATAAGGAAGTTAGGAAAAGATGAGGCAGGAGGATACCTGGGGAGGATTATCTGAACTTCCTGAAACCCATTGTAAATGTGTGAGTTGCTAGGTGCTTGTAATTTACAAGCCTAATATCACATACATATCTCTGTGCCCTACTATAAAATCTCTTTGTAACTGGAGTTCAGGGCCAATGCTTCATTTATGCTAGGACCACCCAGGCTCTAGCCAGGGTATAAAATTAAAACTCCCCTCTCCTCTTGCTGCGAAGGCTTTGTCTGTTTGTTACTGGATATTTCTACAACAATGTGAGATGCATTTGACTGGATTTTGTTGGCGTTGTCTAGCAAAGTGTGAGCACACATTCCTACTCTTCTCAGTAATTGTCAATGCAATTTTTTACTTAGTTCTTAGAAGGTATTGCTAGAAGTGGAACACTATGTAGGGTTAGGTTACTATAACTGACATACCACACACCAGGAAATCTAGGGTGAGGCTCAAATTATATTATGGTCACCTATGGCAACAAAATGTGCCAGTATGTATTTGTACCATTCCCAGTTGAATGAATTCATACATCTTCTTGTACCCAGCATTCAGTTCATCTTTCTTTTTCCACAATGAATAGGATGCAGATATGTGACTTACAAATCTTGGTCATGTTTGAAATCTCATGGTGGTGGTGAGCTGAAACAATTTTTCATTGTCTCATCTCATCCCAGGTACCAGTCATAACACACAAATGACTTTAATGGAGAATATTTCAGAGGCGACTGAATTTATTCTTGTGGGATTAACAGACAACCCTGAGCTGCAAGTCCCTTTATTCATAATCTTCACTCTCATCTACTGCGTCACTGTGTTTGGGAACCTTGGGATGATCATGTTGATTCTGCTGGACTCTCGTCTCCACACTCCCATGTACTTCTTCCTCAGTCACCTCTCCTTTGTGGACTGTGTTTACTCCTCTGCTGTCACTCCTAAGGTGATGGTGGGGCTTCTCACAGGAGATAAAATCATTTCCTACAATGCATGTGCTGCCCAGATGTTCTTCTTTGTTACATTTATCATCATTGAATGTTTCATCCTGGCCTCAATGGCCTTTGACCGCCATGCAGCAGTGTGCAAACCCCTGCATTACACCACCACCATGACAAGTACCACATGTGTCCTTATGGTCTGTGGCTCCTACATCTATGCATTCTTCCAATCCCCCATCCATGTTGGCCTCACTTTCCACCTCTCCTTCTGTCGTTCTAACGTGATTAATCACTTTTTCTGTGACATTCCCCCACTACTGGCCCTTTCTTGTTCTGATATCTACACAAATGAGACTGTGCTCTTAACATTTGGAACATTCAATATTGCCTCCACACTACTGGTTATCTTGTGTTCTTACCTGCTTATTTTTATTGCTATCCTGAGGATTCGTTCAGCGGAGGGTCGGAAGAATGCTTTCTCTACCTGTGCTTCTCACTTCACTGCTGTCTTCATCTTCTATGGGACAACCACCTTCATGTACTTACAGCCCAACTCCAGTCACTCCATGGGCACTGACAAGATCGCATCTGTGTTCTACACTATGGTCATCCCCATGCTGAACCCCATGGTCTACAGCCTGAGGAACAAGGATGTCAAGCATGCATTCCAGAAGGTTGTCGGAAAAGCAAAGTCTTCAGTAGGCTTGGATGGTTAACAGTAAATTGCTTTTAAACTGTGTGAAACTTTCATTGGGTCTCTGCTAGCTAGGAAAACTATAATTATTCCATATCTTTAATTCTATGAACCATTATTTTGTGCATGCCTTCTCTCTTCATTTTTCTGGGATATAATTAGGTTAAGGAAAATTTTTCATATCTTTTTCTAGAAATAAGATGTTTCAAATTTAAACAACGATTCTAAAGCTAAATACTAGAGAATCCCATGTTGAACTATATCATAGGTATATAGTTCTAGTGTGTAGCTATTTCCCACTGGAAGATGAAAGGTGGTTTAATAGACTTTGATGGTTAATGAAACTTACAAATGTCAGGAAACTCAGAATGTTTTCAGATTCATAAGGTGCCTGTCCAAAATAATGATATTCTATCATTGAGATGCTTTCAATTTGCTTAGGGAGCTCTGGAGAGACAGCCTATTTGATTCATAAGGCTTGCTTAGCTGGGATATTCAGGGATGCACTGGTCTTTGTGTCATTCACACACCTAAGGTAACCCCTCAATGATGCTTAAGTTAGTGGCCTCAATAAATCAATTGGTTCACTAAGCTATATTTGGGTGAAATAGTTTGTTTGCTCTGAATCCAGTCTCTATCCGGGGTGTATAGCTATCTGCTCAATCTTCCCATAGAAAGTCACCCAAGTGCTTTGAAGGTTATCTCATATGTACATGTATGATTGTGTGCATTCACATTTGTGTATGTGTGTGGGTCCATGAGTGGGTGAGCAGCAGGTGTATTCATATTCATGTGGAGGCCAGAGGATCAGCAGGGTTTGCTCTTCATTTGCTTTCCACATTATATTTTTCCTTTCTAACAATGCTTGTTTTATTTATGTCAACTTTAAATACAATTTGGCTTTGATGATTCTTGTTCCTCCTCCTGCCCCTCCTCCTTTAAGCTCCACATTCCCTTTCCCCCTATATTTTTCTTCCTTCTTTGATATTTCTGCAAGTTCATTTTTTTACTCCTTCATTTTATACTCCTATATTTAGTAAATATATTTAGTAAATATACTACAATATTTAGTATATAACTTCAGTAAATTTGAATTTTGTCGATTCTATTAGGTCTTTTAATTGTAGAATCATGTCATCTGCAAACAGGAATAGATTGACTTCTCCCTTTACCATTTTTATTCCTTTTGTGTCTTCTCCTTGTCTTCTAGCTCTAGCTAGTACTTCAAGCATAATATTGAATACAAGTGTTGAAAGTGGACGTGTTCGTCTCATTCCTGATTTTAGAGGAAGCGGTCTCAGTTTTTCTGCGTTTAATACACTATCAGCTGTGGTTTGTTATAGATGTCCTTTCCTATTCTGACATATGTTCATTTATTCTAGTTTTTCCCAGGACTTTCAACAGGAGGACATGTTGCATTTTGTATCTGGTCTTGTAGTAGAAGAAATTTAACAAGAAATCAGACCCAGACGAGACTCTAAACTATAAGTTTCTATTGTCAAGCCTTTACCCAGGAAATAACATGACACTGAGTCTCCTCCCTATCTATGCAGCTGTACCCTGCTTGTATGTTATCTGGTCAGTTCAGCCACAGACACAACACCTCTGAACAAACAGCTTTCTCTTCTACATTTGTACCTGTCTGGAGGAACCTGTCTAGATTCTGTTATGAATGAGTGTGACTGTGGTGTTGTGACAGTCAGGTGTGTATAGGGACCGCTCCTCCCCTTCCAGCCCCTCCCTTTGAATGGGAGGTGTCTAGTTAGAGCTACAACCTAGGTGCTAAAACTGATTGGTCAGATATGAACCAATCAGCTGTCCCTCTGACTCACCTGGGGAGGACTTAAAACTAGCTTCCCTAGAGGAAGTAGGCCCTCTTCTTCCCACACATGGCAATGGAGTAGGACCGCTGCTGACCCAGGCCTCAGTGAGGTAAGGCCTGTACCCCTACCCCGCTGGGGTAAGGGGGCAGGCTCCAGACCTTTTCTCTCATGAACCTCTCTTTCTTATAAAGGGAGCTTTCTGTTATCTTTTCTTGGGCTGTTTATCTAACTAAATAGTAAAAGCTCTGTGAACTCTGACACGTGTTTTCCCCACACTGGTGGCAGGAAAACTATGACTTCCCACATCCACTTTCCCCATCCAACTCCCCTTTTCCTGATCTACTAATTAGAATAAATGTGGAATTAAAATGTAATTCTGTCCCTGTGTACAATTCTTTGGCATTAGAGGACAAGAACTCGGAGTAGGAGGAGGGGGAAGGGAGGATTCCAATTAGCAGCAACCCGTATCAGTGTGATTGTTTGTGGGTCCAGACCTGTAAGACTATGGATTTTGATTGGTCCCAACTGTGGTTCTGTGGCAATCCTCATAAGGTTTAGGTTGTCCCTCCTCAGAGGGGACGTGATGCAGGGGTTTACACAGTCATGGCAAAGCTAAGAGGCACTTAATTCTCTACAAAGGGAGAAGCCAAGGAGGTAAAGTGAGTTTTGTCCTATGCAATTCCTGCTCAGGAGGTCTTTGTTGCTGTTTGCAACACTGGCATATGGTGGAGCACCATGGATGGGTCTTTCAGCAAGCCCACTATTTTAGAGTGTATGATCACTAACCCAGGTTGTATTCCCCAGTACCATGTAAATCCAGATGCACAAAGTTGCACATGCATCTGGAGTCTGAATGTAGTGGCTGGAGGCACTGGTGTGCCCATTCTTTCTGTCTGTCCCTCTTCTATCGCTCTCTGCTTGCAAATAAATGAATAAAACTAGAAAAAAATGTAAAGCAGAGAGGTCAGAGAGCTGACAGCAGGAGCCCTAAGGAAAATTCAAAAATGTCCCTGGGGGCTGGAGAGATGGCTTAACGGTTAAGGCACTTGCCTCCAGTGTCTAAGGCCCCAAGTTCAATTCCCCAGGACCCACATAAGCCAAACCCACAAGGTGGTGGCCCTGGTGCTCTCTCTCTCTCTCTCTCTCTCTCTCTGTCTCTCTCTCTCCTTAATAAATAAAAAATTATAAATTAAAAAACTGTCCCTGGAATTTAGAAAAATAAAACCATGCAGATCAACTAGAGTCAGGCCAGAAGCTTCAAGGTCAGATTCCTTCACCACTTCACCCCTCCCACACATATATACCTGCCTCCAAATATATTCATGAGTAAGGAGGAAGGACGAGGGGCTGGCTGGCTGTGCCTGGAAATGGGCTAGGCCCAAAGCCACCAAGAAAAAGGCAGGTGAGAGTGCCATTTGGGCTACTGGGAAATTCCACTATTCCCTGGCCTGCCACTGAGTTTAATGTGGATGACAAACTTAGGCCAGATCTGAGGGAATTCTATTACTGAAATTTCTTTTGGCTTTATGCTAATGCCAGGAATTCCAGCCTTTGTTCTTCCATGGATTTTGTTTCTGAGAGAAATGACGTCTCTATTTCAGTTTGTTTTGCTCCCTTGCTCTGTACATCCTGATGAAGAGAACTGAGAGAGACTATCTGGCCAAAGCACAGATCTCCCTATGCTGTCCTGTTGTGCTCCCCAGGGGCATGAGGTCATTTCAGAAATAGCTGAGCTCTGGAGCCAATCCCAGGACGATTCTAGAAACCTGAGGGGAAGAGGGAACCCATCTGTCTTGCTCTTACATGCTATGGCTGGGGTGGCTCTCCAGGATAAGAATGAAAGTAGGGAACAACACGTGAACAGACACCTGCAATGTGTCATTTGGGGCAGCAGGGCTTGGGCTGCCCAGGGGCCAGGCAGCCCTGGGAGCTGAAGGGGGAGCCTGACACACAAGTTTCATTGTTGGGCAGGGAGGCCAAAGGGTTTATGCTGCCCACAGGTGAATCCTTGATGACTCTGCTTCCTTGGCTTCCTTGCAGAGCCTAAGAGTTTGTGGGAGGCTGCAGGTTCCGGGAATCAGGGTTCTGATGAAAGTGGATGAGTCCCAAGTTGCTGTGGACAGATGGAGACTTCTTATAAGAAATTCATTATAATTGTTTTGAAATATACGTTATCTTTCTATGGTTACATAGAACTGCAATCAGAAAACAGCCTAAAGTTTTATATTGTTATGAGAAACTGAGTCACACAGAGATGGCACCAGAGATAGAGTGGAGAATCAGAAAATTTATTCATGTCAATATGGACTCAGGGCAATAACTTCCAAAACTAGAGTATACTGAGCTGTGATTGCTCAGACATTTTCTAGACAAATTTGGCAGGCAGTCTGACATCATCTTGAATTACACTATGGGTAGATTATGACTTTCTACTGTGATTGCATGATTTTAGTGCACAAACAGAAAATTTCTTAGTAATCAGTCAGGGATAAGAAAGTAGAAGAGAGAGCTGTTTGCTCAGGGGTGTTTGTGCTTTGGCTGCACTAAGCTGGTACAAGCAGGTGCAGCTGCATAGACAGGGAGGAGACTCAGGGAATGCTGTCTCCTTGGGGAAGCTTGTACATTAGAAAATGGGTTTAAGAGTATCATCTGGACCTTGTTTCTATATTAAATTTTGTTTACCACAATGCTTAGATTCAGGAGTTCTCAATACTGAGTTTGTCAAAAAAAATTCTAAAATAATGTGTTAACCTGCTTTCCTACTTTTAAAAATTTGTCTCAGAGAATATATAAAGAAAGAGGTTCTGAAATCAGCAAATGAGAAAATCTACCTTTGTATTCTAGGTAAACATTACACATTAAGTCTGGTCTATGCTTTTATAAAAAGTGTGTAGTGGCACATGCCTTTATTCCCAGTACAAGGGAAGCAGAAGTATGATGATTGCCATGAGTTCAAGGCCAGCCTGAGACTATATAGTGAATTCCAAGTTAGCCTAGGGTACAGCAAGACTCTACCTCAAAAATAAATAAATAAACCAAAAAAGAAAGTTATTATAAAGAGATTCTTAATGACATAATAAAAAACAAGTGGTAATGTTAAAAGTCTTATGATAAGAGGTATTCTGAGACACTCTCACATAGACTGGCTCATACATTCATAATCCCATGGAGGAGGGTCCTCAATTTACTGGGAAGAAAAATAATATCAAGTAATATAAAGGCATGGAACCACCATATAATTTGTTTATACAGTACAAAATGGTTTTTAATAAAAGGTTTTGTTGATAGTTATAATGAGATAATCCAGCTAGAAGTATAAACAGGATAGGAAACTTTAAATGTTGGACATGTTTGATAAAAGAGATTCTTGTAGAGTGATGACATAAATTGTAAAGTAAACTTATATGGATAAAAGATATGGGTAAGCTTAAACAGACAGTTTAAAGATATGCATAGCTATGATATACTACAGAGAACACATTTAAACAGTAACAGTAACAAGACTAAAAATGTATAAATCTGTATTTTTTTTCTTCTGCTTTTTGTCACCGGGAGATACCTCTGTCAGATAAGACTTCACTAGACAAAA